>JANRGW010008662.1:6326-34850 GCA_024733675.1 Psilopsiagon aymara | reverse complement strand
GGGGAAGGGGGAAGGAAGAGGGGGAAGTGGAAACAGTTCAACTGTTTATGAAAGTATAAGATATTAAAAAAACTCAGTGCTGAAAGTATAACTTTAGTTTGGCATCATCTTTTGTATGTAAATAAATGTATTTTAAACTATGCTTGTTACATCAAGTACACTTCAGTGTGCTATGCTTCCAAACTACCACAACAAGCATTGCCTGAAAATAAATGTTTGTGGATATGTTCTTTATCAAACTACTTAAACTTATCACACTGGAGGTACATATTTAACTCTCTATTTTTCAGGCATATTAAAGGGTGCATATATTCATTTTTAACCAGAATATGTGTTCCAATGTAGACAAGACCTCTACAATCACGACAGTTTATATATTAACAAAAACCTAAAATAATAATTGAACAAAACCACATTAATGGGTCCAAGAAAATATGAAAGCAATTGTACATGAAAAAGCTTTATGTCAGATTGTGCTGACAGCATAAGAGAAAATGGATGCTCTACTAAACCATATCACATAAAGAGCAAATCTGATGTGACAGTGCATCTGTGAAGAATATTGAGAAGAACAAAATAAAAATCATTTAAAAAAAAAGAAAATGGAAAAGCTAAGCAAGAAAAGCAAAGTAAGTATTCCAGGCAAGGTTTGTTCTGTAATTATGAAGTAGAAATGATAAATTATGGATGAGCTGTTTCCTACTCACAAGACTAAGAAAGGTACTTGGAACTGAAACAAGTCTGCAGAACTGGGGCTTCATTTTGCTTAAGACTACCAAACTCAGGCTCATGATCTTTATTTTTTTTTTCCTTCTTAAGATTTCTGATACACTTCTTTTCTGCTCATCCATAACAACAGCATATTAAACATACAAGACATTTTTCCTAGGCTCAAGAAACCTCAAATGGGAACTAACACGTAACTGCTACTGCAGGAATACACTGACATAATGTCGTGGTTTAAACCCTTGAAAACATTGAACATGAAAGTGACAAAGTTGAAGGCTCTTCTTATGAAAGACCTTAATATTGGTGTTTCATTAAGCTATGCTGAGTGCAGGAAACCAGGAAAGAGCCAAAATGTTTCTAGATTACCTTTCTGCTAATCCTGGTTCAGAAAGACCTGGATCCTCACACATCATCTAATGAAACTATGGCAGTTAGAGAAAGCTATAGAGACAGGGACAAAACAGAACTTCTAAGACATGTCCATCAAATCCACCATAAGCAGCACAACTGCAGTGCACTCTGAAAAGTCCCTAACAACGTATGGACAATGTGCACTTGGAGCCTCTGTGTATTTTCATTCACGTTAAAAAAGGTTTTGAGAGGGAAGGAATGCCTGTGAAAACATTAAGAAGTGCAGGTTTTGTATAGAATGCGTATGTACATACATCCTCTACAAAAGCTAAAAAAATTATTCTTATAGCCATGTTAACTTTGTTACTATTTCTGCAGTAAGCAGCCATTACTACTCCAGTGATAGCAGAAATTGCATACATAGGGTAGACCAAATGGGCTAAATAAAGTACACTAAATAATATCTGCTTATTTCTCATACCATAATGGGATAAAGATCCCATTATATGACAAAGATCTGTAAACACCACTCTACGTACTAGTTATGACATTTACTGAAAATGCTGCACTTTTAAATTAGCATTATTAAGTGCTTTAATATTAGTTTGTTAGCAAACACAACATAGTGACATGTGCAGCAGACAAGTGCTATACTTTTCACATATTTCATCCACTAAAAAATAATCCTACCTAATGGCATCCAATATAATTTTGAAAGATAAATACACTTAAATTTTACCTGTAACCTGAGCCTAAATACAAACAAGACCACAAAACTTAAAGATTCAATGCATTAGAGCTTGCAGCCCAGAAAGCCAACCGTTTCCTGGGCTGCATCAAGAGGAGCATGACCAGCAGGTCAAAGGAGGTGATCCTGCCCCTTTGCTCTCGTGAGACCTCACTTTGAGTATTGTGTGCAGTTCTGGTGTCCTCAATATGAAAATGACATGCAGCTGTTGGAAGAAGTCCACAGGAGGGCCACGAGGATGATCAGGGGACTGGAGCACCTCCCATAAGAAGACAGGATGACAAAGTTGGGGCTGTTCAGCCTGGAGAGGCTGCGTGGAGACCTCATTGCAGCCTTCCAATATTTGAAGGGGGGCTATAGGGATGCTGGAGAGTAACTCTTCATTAGCGACTGCAGTGATAGGACAAGGGGTGACAGGTTAAAACTTAAACAGGGGAAGCTTAGATTAGATATAATGTAGAAATTCCTTACTGTTAGGGTGGTGAGGCACTGGAATGGGTTTCCCAGGAAAGCTGTGAATGCTCCATCCCTGGTGGTGCTCAAAGCCAGGTTGGACATAGCCTTGGGTGATATGGTTTAGTGGGGGGTGTTGGAACTAGATGATCTTAAGGTCCTTTCCAACCCTAACTGTTCTACGATTCTATGATTACCTGAAAGAGCTGGTAAACATAAATACACCGTAGGCAACTTTGTTGATAAAGCTAAAAAAAAAAAGATAAGAACAAGCTACTAAGAAGCACAGACAACACTTTGCTTTCATTTTCATATATAATTAAAATACCAAAGAGTAGTATACTCAGAGGTTCTAAATGATATATGAGGGAAATCAGTGAAGAAAAAAAATCAAGTAAGTTGATTCCAGTATCAATCAAGCAGAATACTCAACATAGGCCAGAGAATGACAGGAATTGTCAGTTGTTACCGTTCAAATTTCTGAGGTTGTTCCATGCAATATTGCCATCCTGAATTTATAAAGTACTAATTATAATAAAAAACAGCATCATCACTTAGGAGCTAGTTCCTCATCCACTTCAAGCATGATATGAAGAGACATAGCATAAAACAGAGGCATGGACAAATTCTGCAGACTGAAGCAGAAAATTAACAGCTTCCCATTTACAGAATAAGTTTAGTAACGGAAAACAGAGAGTTGAGCATGAACAAGTCAGAGAACAGAAGGGCATTTTGGGAAGCTAATTCAAGAAGGTCTGAGAACAATATCTATAATTTTCGACAGGTTTACTGTGGATTTATTAGGCAGCAATATGGAATTGCAAAGCAGGGCTTTATCAAGCAATTTTTTCCAGTCTTTCGACATAGAAACATAAGTTCAATAAACAAAATCTTTGGTCCAAATTTCTTCAGTTACTGCTGTTACAGAACAGTTCCCTTAGCATCTTTTCACAAAATGTGGGTCATACTCATTGCTGCATAATGATATGCACTGTTAAAACAGTTAAACTTGCGTATGAAAAGACTAATCCAATTTTTAATTCATATTTATGTAAGACAAAAATCTGATTCAATGCTTTGATTAATAAAAAAGCAAATGACAAAAATTTTATGTGTGCACAACTTGTACTTCTTCAGAGCACAGACAACATCGATACCACTCCTGGAATTTATATTTAAAGGAATATAAAAAGTTGCTAAAGTGAAAATTGCTTTGCAATTAATTCCCTTCATTAGCACATGCACTGCAAAGTGATGAAAGCCAGCACAGAAGACTCAGACTGAAACTCTAAAAGCTGGTGTTTCATACAAAGGATGCCAGGTACCATCTGTGACCTCCTAAAGAATTTAACCTCCACAAGCCTTTGGACCATTCACAGTGTTTGTAACAACACACTCCTAAATCTCTTCAGTTTTTGGACTTCTGCCAGAACAAAATTAAAGCCTCTCTTACTCCATTTTGCTAACTGCAGAAACCCATTCACCTAAGGCTTAATGATGAAAACTTGATTCAATTGTAAATCAAAATCAGGAAGTTTTGTAAAATAAGTTTTCTGTCTGCACACTGCAAAATGCTATGCTAAAACAAATGAAGTTCTCTCTTTTTTAATCTTTTAAATATCTATGTCCTACTTGTAGTTTACCAATATAAAAGCTGTAAACATTTTCAGATGCTGCTACAGAGTCTGTTTAGATTCTCTCCCTCTTATTCTTTAAACTCACATAAAACTTGGGTAGGTAAAAAGCTTTTGAAAACTACATGTTGTCATTAATTACTCAGTCTCTTTAATATAAGTTGTATGACATGGCCATAGAAGTACAGCGATGTTTGTTAGCTGTGTCATGGTTTTTAATAATTCTTGCTAGATCCACATACAGATTATGGTAACTTGCTCAATAGAGAATGCTGAAGAACAGCTACCCCTAGTGATCAGAGAAACAGAAGATGAAGTTCAAAGCCTAGCACTGTTTACAGGGATTGCTCATTTTTCTCCACAAGCTTGTAGCCAGACACAGAGCAAACACTGAACAAAGACAATACCCCAAAGTGCATACATGTACTTGGATAAATCACTGCAAAAATTTTACCAGAAACAACTTTCTGAATAGGTTTGTGTCATATTGATACATCCAAGTCAGACTCCAGTTTCAAACACTAATGTATGCCCATCTAAAGACTCAGAGCCCAATCTCTAAATTTCTCTGGTGTGACCCCCTGAGACACAGAATAGCAAACACGAACCTTCTCTGGATCTCTATGAAATGTGTGTGCATTTCAATGCACTAACTTAAGAGCAGTCTTTTTTAAGCAACCTGATCACTTAGCAAAGATCCCTTATGTGGAGAGTCACACATGGGAGTGGTATCAACAGCGGGTGGAGAGCAAAAGATAAGAATTTAAACTGGGCAACAGGAGCAAAAGTCCTCATTATAGTAACAGGCCCCGAGCCAAATAGTGTAAGGGAGAGGACATCAGTGTATTTGTGCTGTGCCTACCAGAGTACCAGTTCACAAGAAGAACATCTAGATGCTATCACGGGGGAAAAAAAAAGAAAAAAAAATCATAGAATTATTTAGGTTGGAAAAGACATTTAAGACCATCAAGTCCAACTGTTAACCTACCACTATCAAATCCACCACTAAACTATGGCCCTAAGTGTCACATCTGCATGTCTTTTAAATAAGTCATGGGATGGTGACTTCACCACTCCCCTGAGCAGCCTGTCCCAAGGCTTGACAGCTCTTTCAGTGAAGAAATTCTTCCTACTATCCAACCTAAACCTCCCATGGTGCAGCTTGAGGCTGTTTCCTCTTGTCCTATCGCTTCTTACTCAGAAAAAGAGACTGACACCCACCTCACTACAACCTTCTTCCAGGTAGCTGTAGAGAGCAGTAAGATCTCCCCTCAGCCTCCTTTCCTCCAGGTTGCTCAGCCTCTCCTCTTAGAACTTGTGTTCTACACTCTTTACCAGCTTTGTTACCCTTTTTTGGACATGCTCCAGTACTTCAATGTTTTTCTTTCACTGAGGGGCCCAAAACCAAATGCAGTGTTTTAGGTGGGGTCTCACCAGTGCTGGATACAAGGGGATGCTCACCTCCCTAGTCCTGATGGCCACAGGATTTCTTATACAAGCCAGGATACCACTGGCCTTCTTGGCCACCTGAATATGAGCTGCTGGCTCATATTCAGCTGGCTGTTGACCAGCACCACCAGCTCCTTTTCTGCCAGACACGTTTTCAGCCACCATTCCCCAAGCCTGTAGCATTGCATGGGCTGTTGTGATCCAAGCATGGGCCCTGGCACTGAGCCTTGTGGAACCTCACACAACTGTCCTCGGCTTATACATCCAGACTGTCCATCCCTTCAGAGCCTTGCTACCCTCAAGCCTCCCAACTTGGTGTTGTCTGCAAATTTACGGAGGATGCACTCATCACCCATAAACATATTAAAAGTGGCCCCAGTACTGAGCCCTGGGGGACACCACTTGTGCCCAGCCAACAACTGGAGTTCTCTGTATTTGCCACCACTCTCTGGGCTTGGCCATCCAGCCAGTTTTTAACCCAGCAAAGTGTATACCCTTTCGGGCCATGAGCAGTCAGTTTCTCCAGGAGAATGCTGTGGAAAATAGTGTCAAAGGTTTCAGTAAAGCCTATGTGGACAATATCCACAGCCCTTCCCTCACCTTGTGGGTCAGTTTGTCATAGAAGGCCAGGTTGGTCAAGCAGGACCTGCCTTTCATAATTACGTGCTAACTGGGACTGACCATCTGATTGTCCTGTCTCCCTATAAATGGAAAAACCTTAACGTGAATGTTCTTTAGTGCAAGCATGTTATTCAACAGAAAATCAGGAGAGTCTGTAGCAAGTAGCAATTTTCCCATGCCATCAAATTGGCTAAATACTGTCCATGGATAATTTTATACAAGCAACACAGACTACTTGAAGATGTTATTACCTGGAACTTTCTGAGTGCTGTATGGGCTCTTTACTCAGGTTACACAACTGTATCATACAGGTCGGAGTTCTGTCTGTGTTCATAAATATTATACAGTTACTTCAAAATATGCATAATGTACTGTTTATGGACTCCAAAGATGAATACAGGACTAGGAAAACAATTTTTAAAAGAAAGCAAAAAAAAAATTAGCATAAAGAATATTCATGTGGCAGGAAATTTAAAACACACAAGCTGCAAGAGCCAGAAGAGATAAGGGTGAGGAAGAAATCAAAATCTCAGTGAAGGGAAACAAAACAGAGACAGATTAGAAACAGTATTATTTTCCATGAAGCAGAAGGCAAAGTCACTACAGTCCTTGCTTGGAACAGCGCAATTTGCTATAAACTTCACCATCTTCTAGACACATACCCAATCCTTTCCCGAAATGTATTTGCCTTCTGGACAGTCCTGCTTGAGCATCTTCCTTACACCTTTTGTCTATACACACACTGATTTCTGACGTCTTTTTTCTCCTCATGACCAAATATACTATACCAGGCTCCACTATACCCAGACTGATAGTTTCTGGTTATTGCGACTTGTCCACCTTTTCATTCACTGTTCACAGATTTACAGAACTTTCATGTTATAGATTCTGTACACATCTTTGGAGAGATTATTTAAATCATGTCTTCTCCTGCACATAACTTGTAGCACTAGCTTTCTATGTAACCAAGAGAGAAGCTGAGTGAAAAAAGAGAGAGATATGCGTGTGTGCAAGGATTTTGTTCTATACAACCTCACTTTTTTAAAAAAAAAATATATTTTCACTTCATACTCTTTCTGTGAAATAAACAAAGTCAAAAGGAGCAGGTTACACTATAGGTGCTTTTCCATACATGCTCATTTCAGAATGAAAACACTCCTCTGAAAATAGCAGAAATAAGTAACATAGCATAATGGCTATAAAATAAATAGTCTAACCCAGAACTTGAAAAAAAAAATAAAATCTAACATTTCTGTTATATACCACCAACTCTCAGTTTATTCGAAATAAGGGAGAAAGACATCTGAGAGCCCAATAAAAAAGTCAGTTTGCAGAATATATGTACATTATAAAAGAAGTAACGAATGGGGGGGGAGGGAGGGAAGAGAGGCCTAGGGAAGGGCAAAGTTCATTATGTAACTTTAGGACATGCGTCTTCCACTGACCTAAGTGTCACATCTAGATGACTGCAACAATTTTCCATTTAGATCTCTGCAGAGGAAAGCCAGAAGGTGGATAACTGCTTCCTGCATGCTAGAAGCAGCATGGACATGGCTGCAATGGGGACTTGGTATTTCTGACAGTGCAAAGCTCAGTGCATGGGACCCCTCAGAGGCCTCCACACCTGAGATCTGAAATACAGTTTATCTGCAGCCTGACTACCCTGTCTGTGGGTGACATGGAGTTATCTTACAGTGTTAAGCACGGACTATGATTCTGTGATTCTAAGATTAAACTGAGAAACCACTGAAAAAGTTGTTAAATACCTGCCTCTTTTAAAATTCCTACTTTCACAGATTGTTGTCTATAAAATGGCTATTTCCATTCTGAAAGGCAAAAAATATAAACAAATTGTGTTGGCCTGCTATAAACCAGGGAGGCATATTTTCATCTTTATTACTCAAAATATAACAAAAATTAAGTTTCAAATGTGGTCAGTGATACCTGCTCACCAGCAAGTATTAACTGGGCATATCAACACGAAAAATGCAATAAATGGATGGAGCCAAACTCAGACAAATTCACTTTGGGTGGGAAATACTTGAAATCAAGGAACATTACTTCTAGTGCCAGGGAAATGCACCTGCCAGGAAATAAAAGCAAGGTCAAATCACAGATATTATCTCTAAAAAAAGAAAAATCTCATTCAAATGTAACACTGGAGGTGACTTGGAGGCTGACGCAGGTAAGCACGGAGCAGACAAGCTGGAAGACAACAGCAAACTGCCAAATAGCAGACAGTATTAGCCACTCTAACTAATGTGTTATTACAGGGCACACCAGTCATGTGTGCACATCTAGCACATTATAATTCTTTACTCAAATGTTTTTTACTTTCTATGTTGGTAAGTAAGTGTGTATATATAATGGTATCTTCCCTGTAAAATATTTCCTTAATATATGCCTAATGTTAAAAAAACATTAATGAGTTTGTTGGAAAAAACACCACAAATTACCTAAAATCTACAGGAAGTGAATTCGTAACTGAATTCCTATGAGAACTGCTTGCATTTTTTAAAGCAACTGCTATTCCCATTTTAAAGATGTCAATGCTTCTCTCAAGCGTATTTCTGTTACAAACAATTTTGTATCATTACTTTAAAAGAAAGGTATTTTAAAAGGCAAAAAAGCAAAAAAAAAAAAACAAAAAAAACCCTTTTGATATTCAGAAACAGTTCTCTGAACTGCCTGATTTTGACTAGGCCATTCCTTACAATGAGAAAACAATTTAAGGACGTAAGTGGCATGTTATTACTCAAACAGAAACCCCTCCTTGAGATACAAATTCACACAACATAAGCTTGTTCTGAGGTAACAAAAAATACAGATGCTACCTGCTAAATAACTGCTACAACTGTAATAGACATGAACTGAGAATTTAAGGCAGCTTAGCCTAATATAAAGGCAGACTACTTTAGCTATGAAGTTTATAACCAAGACGTTTACTCAGTTGTAGAGTAAGCCATCTCAGTAATACAGGAGGGAGACACGCATACAATGTCAATATCGCTGTTAAAACCCACTCTAGTTAAAGCTTATGTAAACACAAAAAACAATGAAATCTATTATCTGCTTTGCTCCTACTTCTCTTGCAATCTCCAAAGCAAATAATCAACTTGAGCATTATCACAGTAACTAGATGCTCAGCAATAAGACCAATAGAAGCTTTTCTCCAACTATATCTTCTGATGCTTTTAGTCACAGAAATGAGACCATTTTCAACATTCATCATCTGACAGACCTAATAAGCAGTGCCCTGGACTTCTCAGTGAACCCAGAATAGAAAGCTATTGGCCTACACCTTACAAAACGCATACAGAGACACTCCTGAGAGACAGTTTCAGCTCAGCCACTAAGTACACTACTTTGTTGATTCATTTTACTCTTCCTGCAAAAAAATAGGATCTATAGCCAAAAGGTCTTCTGTGGAGACACAGGTTGACTCATTAGTATTTATACTTGGTTATTATGTCAACACAATCAGAATAAAGTAATATATAATTAATATTGTAATGAGTCCAACAACTGCAGAACTGAAAAATGTAATACCAATAATTAAATCTTAAACTGAGCTTTTCTCAAAGTGTTTTGCAAAGAAAGCAAAACTCTTCTCTTATTTTCCCATGAGAAAATTGAGAACGGTGAAGTTACTCGGCCACTGCCACCTTCATCCACCAGCAAAGCTAAGGATAGAAAATAAAACTGAAAAAAAGCAATCTTTAAGTCAAAGGGATCACACCTGAAATGGTGGTAGGAATGAACTCACTTTTGGAGAGCAAAATAATTTGCAGGTTATGCAAACTATGAAAATGAAAATGCATTTCTTCTGCTAAACATGGATCTTACTCTGTGTGGAATTAGGTAAATTAAATAACTGTTTCATTACTCATCCTAACAAGGACCCTCAAATTGGATATATTTTCCTGAACTAATCCCTAAAAATTCCAGAAACATAATTTGCAAATGTTATAAAGTTGGGGCAATAGAAAGACTTGGCTGAAATACTGCTGCACATCGCAAACTAAGCCACGAATTAATTAAAGCAAGAGCTTAAATTTATCACTTCCAAGATGAATGAGTGTCTGCAAGTTGTTTCAATGTCTTTGGAACAGTCTACAGCACATAGTCTTACGGGCAGCGCCATCCCTGTCTGTCTTGGTCACCATTAAACGAGCAGTAGTGAAAAGCACTTTTTTGTTACTGTTTTGGTCAATGGATTTGGGGATGGATAGATCTTATTTCAATTCTCCAAGGTGAAAGTTCTGAGTGTTTTGGATGAACATTTCTTTAGCTATGAAACTAGACTCAAAAAAGCATGTCAGAGCACAATAAGCTACAACTCAGGATTTCTTCTTCTCTCACATTACAAAATTACTCTCAGAATGAAATTATTTAATTTTACACATCCACAGAGTCCTTAGCTTTGAGGTTAAGAAAATAAACAGGGATTCAAGTTTACTATATAATAAAAATAAAAGTAAGCACTGCCCTTTGGACTTGTCCTGTTTTCAGCTGTAACAGTTATTTTTCCCCTTCCTAGTAGCTGGTGCAGTGCTCTGTTTCAGCTTTAGTCTGAGAACAATGCTGATAACACACTGGTGTTTTAGTTGTTGCTAAGTAATGCTTACCCCAGCCAAGGATTTTTCAGTCTTTCATGCTCTGCCAGTGAGGAGGGGCATAAGAAGCCCAGAGGGAGCAAAGACAGAACACCTGACCCAAACTAGCCAAAGGGGTATTCCATGTCACAGCACATCATGCCCAGTACAGAAACTGAGGGGAGTTACCCTAGAAGGGCACATGGCTGCTGAAGTCAGGCTGGGTGTTGGTAGGTGGGTGATGAGCAATTGCATTTTGCATCACTTGTGTTTATTGCTGGGTTTTCCCCCTTTCCTTTTAAGTTTATATTCTCTCCCTTGTTATTTACCTTATCATTCCTAGAAGTAGTAGTAGCTTTGTATTGTACTCTAGTTATTGGACTGTTCTTACCTCAACCAGTGGGAGTTTACATTTTTTTCAATTCTCCTCCCCATCCCACCTGGAGGAGGGTGTGAAGTGGGTGGAAAAGCAAATGTCTGAGTTACCAGCTGGGTTTAAACCGTGACATGACTGCAGTCAATATACCTTTTTTCAGCAGACCAAACACAGCTCCATGTTTTGAATTTTAAGTTTTCCTCCTATTTTCTAAGGACATGCAACTTAATTCCAGAAGGTCTATTCCTCACCAACTACATGGTTGTGTAGTTGTGTATTCTCAGGTGTTGCCATTCTAGTGCTTCAACAGAGCAGCAGCTGATCCCCACTGCTACAACATGCTGATATGCTGAGATCTGTCTCTCCAATGCTGGGAAGGATGAATGTGCTTCTCAAAGCACAGCATAGGACAAACTGCCTTACTGTCCTTGCAACCTCTCCCTACACAGTGGCAATGGCACAGAGGAGGCTTATTAGCCATCATGAGCCAATTCCCCTGGGCCTGTACCCAGAAGGCTGCCCTAGCACCACCCTCTAGACTGCAGGGAATAAGCAGGACCTTTGCACTTATCACTGACAGGTAGCAAACACACAGCTCAAGAGGAGCATCTGGAGATCTCCCATTTGTTTGTTGGCAAAAAGAAAACAATATCATGAAACTTTAAATCTCTTCAGATTTTTATGGGGTTTAGGAATCAGTGGTGCTCCTGAACTATTCCATCAATACAAAAGTTGTCTTTGGACAGAAGAACAGTGAAGCACTTTGCTTCTTAGAAAAAACGATCAGAAGTGTTAACGCAGGATGCGTTAACTATAAAATCATACACAGTCTAAAAGATGACAGTATGGAAGAGACAGAAACATCCAGCCTGGAACTGAGGCAACAGCCACTTGTGCATATCTATGAGCTACTACAACAGCTAATCCATACAGATTTTGGTAGATTTATGAATCAATCTTTTGAATAGTCCAAACTATGATTATGGACCAATGTTGAGCCTTCAGAGTAGGCATTTTTTGGTCACTAATAACTTGAGGCTTGAAGGCACATGTGCAAAACAGTTGAGAAAAAAAAGATCTATTAATTGTACTGTCAAGTCAATACCTCCCCTAGCTGAAAACATTTCATCAGGTGGAATATGTAGTGCAATGACATCTCTTTTCCCACTACACCTGGCGGAAAAAAAACCTGCAAATCCATTATGCCAAAAGCAAACCATAACTGGGGTTTGCAACTCCAGTGTGTTATGGCTTAGTAAATGTCATAGGTTATAAAAGGCCATGTGGACTGTCATGTCTTCCAGTGAAGGAACTGAATATTGAGGATGTATAACCTGCTGACATATGAAGAATGTAGAAGAAACATCCACAGCAGCTTTGCAGGCCTGACAATAATGATGCCTTTCCTCCTTCAAGCTTCTCTGGCTCACTATTCCACAGAGTAACGTTGCCACATAGAAGTACAGCCATAGAGATAATAAGCCAAATTCAAACGCATTTAGTGATGATAAATACTCTGGATTAAATGGCTGTTAGTATCCAGTTTGCAAAATGCACTTTGCAGTTGTGAAATATGTATAAACAGCCAAGCCTTTGTTCGTAACTCAGCAGGACAATCCTATAACGCAGTGTCTCATATAATGGGAAAGGCAGTCTTGATGCTATTCATACTTTGCCTCTATTCTTTTCATAATATGCGCACATGAAATACTGGCTATGACCATTACAGAAACAAAATTATTTGCTAAGCACAGAGAGTATCTCTGGACAAGATTTTGACTGGCTTCAGCGTGATAAAAAAAAAATTCCAGACACCTACAGTTAGTTACTCCAGAAGCAATAGCGACACAAATAAAATATAAAAACAAGCGTCTTTGAGCTGTTCAGATCACCAGGAAATACAGGGCCTAATTTAGCTTTAATATATGCCTAATGGGAATTTACTGGTGTGCATGTCAAGTAGATTTGCTTACATTAAGTAATTTTTAAGAATGAGAAATATTTCTATGGTTTACTTGCAATGTCACATGAGAATATTTTTTTTTTAAATCCTTTTAAAGGTCTTTTTTATTGGTCCTGCAAAATGGACTTCAGATTACAATTGCATTAGTCTTCACTATGATACAATACCTTTGTTAAACCAAATTCCCTTCAACTTTTCAGCCTTTATGTCACAAATCTTTTAATGCTTCATAGTGGTTATTTATTTCTTTTATTTGTTCTAACCCCAGTATTCATTTTCCTCCACAGAATATTTTGATTAGCTTCACAGTCATTCCAATTTGGATGAAGGAAAAAACCCAAGATTCCATAATTTTGCACTTGGCCACCACAAAACTTCTTTTGTTTTTCTTTTAAAATTATTTGTACAGCATTTGGGATTTATACCCAAATGGTCCTAACTGACCAGTACAGTCATAGATCTTAGAAATATCAGTTCCCTTTGAATGGATTACAAGCTGCACAGAATGTAAAATAGAAGTGGAATAACTGCTGGCTGGACATCCAGCATCACACTCAGAACTGCAAATTCATCTTTCTAAAACAACCTATCTTGTTTAGGATAGTCTCAAACAACTCACACCTATGTTCCAGGTAGTATATGAGATCTCAGAATTTATTGTTTGCATTATGTTGATAATATAGCATATGACAGCTGGTAAGGAAGATGGAAAAAGTATATGTATAGGAATTTAAGCTTCTGATCTTAAAGGCTAGTTATCTTCTGAATTCTATTCCAGCCTCATATTTTGAGTAGACTCCACTGGCTGTACCAATTCATCTGCTCAGCACTGTGATGGGAACCCAGACAGCTAGGTTAGGTGTCAGTCACTACACCGGAGATACTAAAAATTAAGCACCGCTCTCTGTGTCAAAAAAAGCACAGGTCCCTTTATTTTCAGATGTGTTTGATGGGATCATTGTAAAAATGTCTTTCACTGCATAATTTTAAACTAAAGACCTCCAGATTTTCTGTATTTCCTTTTTTGCAAAGAAGCATGAAAAGCATGCCCCCTGAATCAAGAAAACCTTTTGCAACTTCCTTAGGCACTACAGTAAAATTGTACTACACCTGAAATTGTTTAGCTATCAGCAAACCTGGATGAAAACATATAGACAATAAAAAATATTTCAAACATTTGATGGAAAATAGTAGAAGATGCAATGCTGCATTCACTGAGGGCAGCAAGAACATTACCACTTAAATGGAAGCAGAATTGAATATAAACATTTTTTATAATTAAGTTTTGAACTATTTTGAAACTAAACATCTATTTTCAAAAAATATAAGTTTTTAGAAACATACAATTAAGATTTCTTTTTTTCCTGAGGTTTTGTTGGGTTTTTTTCATTTCAAAAGCTCAAAAATATTTCTAAAGTAAAATTGAACGCAAACTGGGATTTCCTGCTGGAATGATTTTCAAGCAAAAGTGGCAGTCTTACAGAAATGTTACTGAACAATACAGATTTTCCCTACATAAAAATCATACCAACATATTCTCTTTCAGCAGTTCAAGCCAAATGGGAAGATTTCACTGTACTACAATGATATGGAGAGTTTTGTTAGAAGTTAGCACACAAAAAAAAAGAGTAACATTTTCTTTTCTTCCCAGTGCATTAAATAACTGAAACTATAGCTGGGATTCCAAAGAATACCAGTGCATCTCCCTCACAATAATGAAATATGAGAAAACCTGTACACTGCATGACAGCCAGCTGGCTATCTGTAGATGTGAAACATGAGATGACTGTTGAGCCAAGGAAGCTGATGTCTCCCTCCTTCTACACTCTTCACCTCAGTCTGGCTGACCTCATGTCAGTTATGCAAAGTGAAATACACTCTTTTTATTTCAAAATGTAAAAGCCTTTCTATTCCTATCAGAAAAGTTACAATAAAATGTCGACATTTTCACAGTCTTAACCTACATTATCTTACCTCAAAGTTCCTTTTCAGAGCAAGAATAAAGATTTGAAGTTGGAGTTTTTCAGAAGATTGAAACTGCCATTTCAAAACAAACTATTTTGGTTTATGAAAATAAACATTATCATTGGCAATGCCATTTAGAATTGTACTGTGGCCCATGTCCAAGTGCTGGAAGCATGGCTGAGAGTTTTCTGCGAGAGGAGGCTGGGGCTGCCCTGTGCTGAACGCAGCCGGCTCCAGCTGATTCTGACAGGTTTTGGAGCACTTCAGACAGACAGAGGCTGAGCCCCTCAGCCACACTCATAGTGCCCTACGAAAACAAATTTAATAAATGGCAAAAACACCAGAAAGAAGAGCAATATGGAAAAACAGTGTGAGGAACAGCCCAGCGAGTACCTACGGATGAAGGGGGGAGGTGGTGGTACTCCAGGAACTGGCACAGACTTCTGGTTTTTTAAACATTAGGTTCCAAGGCAGATTAATGTGCAAAAAACGCTTTTTCAGATTTACAGATAAAACCTTCTCTTGTGGCTGTATATTCATTGACGGATATCGTGCATTATGAAATATAAAGATAATTTAATATAATTAAACGACAGGTACAGTCTGTAACAGTAGCCAAGAAAAAAATATGTAACTGAAAGCAAATATTAGCTCATTCAAAGAAGAGAATAATATTTACCTGATAAAAAGCCAAAGATGAGTAAACAGGACAGAGGTTGATGCTTTCTTTGTAAAGCTCCTAAATTCTGCTCACAGAACTAATTCTAATTTTATTTTCTATTATAAATCCATTCACTTTAAATATCTTTTACTGCCTGGCATTAAAGAAATATCTTTTTTAGCCAAAGCCCATTTTATGCGCTAGACCAAGTCTAAACCTGCAATTTTAGCAATATACAATTCATTAGATATGCAAATTTTATTAATATTTTGCTATTACACTTGCAAAAAAAATGGGGGAGGTTTGGCATAACTTAATTTAAAAAACTAATTTAATGCTCATTCTTTTTTTGTTGTTGTTGTTATAGCTAAATTCTCTACAATATATTACAGTATTTCCTACAGACGTTACCCTGATTATGTAGCCTAACATAGAGCAGCTGGCCAGCATAGTCAGATTTAACTGATCCGAAGGGTGAAAGAGAGGAAATGTGTTGCTGTGTATGCAAATACACTGATATTTTCATGGACTTTAATTACAGTTAAAAATATGGGCTGAATATACATTATAAGATTACGGCAAATTACATACCTCCTCAGAATCAGCCTGATACTATATTTTGATTTTTAAAGATGAAATTCCTGGTTTAATATGTTTCTGTCCTGAGTTTGGTTCTTCAGCTGTTTCACCTGTGAAACAGACGGAAGTCCTCACTGTCCCAGTTATGGGCTAATATTCTCATAGATAACACCTCTAATTACATCTCTGTCAATAGCTGCAAGAATACAGATGGGCAAAAGCCATTTCCTCATAGCTGAACTGAGGGTGCTTGAAGAAGACAGGCAGCGCAGTGCTCTGGGAGTTTCAGAAAACTATGCCAATCATCAGCACATACATTCCTGTTTGTATCCAACAAGTTACAACAGTACATTTCCCTCAAGACCTGCGCTAGTTCATTCTCAATCAGCATAAATAAAGTGTTTTTCCACACAATTAAGTTAATTTTGTTTATTATTCAAAGCAAGAGCCTGGTGTACTCCACAAGTCATTCATGCCCCTCAACTGCACAATCTGAAGGAGGGTGTACATATTTATGCAGAGAGACTATAAAAACGGGGAGAAGTATAACACGATAGCACAGCCTTTGTTTACAATACATTCTACATTGATGGATTTCAAATAAACTAGTTATCACTTCACCACTCACAGGAATAAACCAAAATGGCACATTACAGAGAAATGCTATCTCAAAACAACAGCTGTATGCATACTTTGGCTATGAACGTAACTGGCACACAGTCCCAACAACGTTGCCTATTCTGTCATCTCTCCCAGGGAATTAACACCTGATTATATTTATCATGGCCTCTCTTTTGCTACCTTCATTTCACCTGCTCTGAAATCATGATTCTTTGTTTTTCATTTCCTCCCCAAGCTTTCTTTGTCCCTGAATTCCTAAGATTACTAATTCCCCGTTCACAGTCTTTGTATATCTTTTAAGAGCCAGAGCCCACACTGGAGATCTTTTATGAAGGGTTTTCCCCTCCAGAGGTGAACCTGCATTCATTCACCACAGAGACAGGAGAAAATCTTGCTGCACCAAGTTTGGCACCATTCCACTGCCTTAAGGTCAGTTAGGTAACACTGTAAAGAGTACGCTGAGGACGCTACACTTCCCCTCCAAAACTTCCCCAAAGCAAAAAGCTGTGCCTTGCATTAAAGAACTTACCCAGTGGTGAAAAGAATGTAGTCAAGCATCACAATAGTACTTCCATGTACAGGGAAGGGTACGGGTTGCTTACTGTCTTTATTTAAGATAATATAAGAAGATTCATAGTATGTGAAAGAAGCACACTCCCCCAGGTTAAGTGGTCTCTCAAATCAATATTATTACCTTTGAGATTATAACATAGCTGACTGATGTACCAAGAACATATTGACATTTCTACAGTTAATGTACAAGAATTTCTTCTTTACTGAGGACAAACCAATTCATCATAACTGTAGCAATGCTAAATACCTTGAAGGGTAAATGGATTTTGTGAAGTTTCTAGAATATCCTTAAGACTCATCTATTAATTCTCCATTAATACCCATTAGTATATTGAGATTTACACTAACGCTTCTCACAAATTATTTCCAGAATTTTTTTCCCTTATTATAGCATATATTCAATGTATGCATAAATGACAGACTAAGACATGAATAAGCCCACAGGAAACAACATAATGTGATGTGAAATTCAAAACCTATTGAGAGTAAAATCAATCCATATTTAGGACACATCATCTTGGCTCCTCTTAGATGGACATATAAGACTATAAAGGGCTTTGAAAAATGAGCCAATCATCCATGCAGTGAATTCCAGTGGATTTGTACTATATGCCTAACAACCTGTCCCATTCTTTCTGCTCCCTCTCCCATGAGCCCTGTTCACTTAACAGGCCACATGGGCACGCAGCATGAGAAGCCAACTGTGCTGACTGATCAACAGGCCAGTGACACTCCCACTATGGCTAAAGTGCACTTAAACCTGCTTTATGCTCCATGGAAGCTTTAATGTGGACCTCTCCTCCCCAACCAACACAACTGGTTTTTCATTTTATTTTTTTTTTTTTAATCTTTATCTTAATAACTTCAACACTGACATATTGACTGGAATCAGCCAAAAGTTTAACAATTATCAACAGGGGGCCCACAGCTGGCAGTGTAATCACTCACATCTCATTTTCCTAAGAAACCAAGCTAAATTAGTGATTATTTCAGAAAAGCCCCAAGACAGGAAAATACATTAAATGAATGCCCTAGTTTAAGTAGGAATAACTCAAATTGAATAAGTAACAGCATAGCAAAGGGTTTTTTAGTGCAGTAAAACTTTGCACACCAGCAAATAAGACAGTCCTCAAACTGGACTCACCTCTTCCCATCAGCAGGTGAAACCAGCACTGGAAACCAATAGAATAGGCTTAATTTAAGCAGACTATTGAGATCATGTCAGTTCCTACTCTGGTGATGTAAATAAGACTTTTCACTTTGGTTTTTTTTTTCCCCCTCTGTTTTATTTTTTGCAAATAGATCCTTTATAACCGAAACAATGTGTACAGTACTGTTTAAGCATTTATTCTATATAAACATATTTTAAATCTGAAGCTCAAACAAAATTTCAAGATAGGCAAAAATTGGTTTTGAGATTTCTTACTGATAATATAACAGTAAAATATGCATTTCCTCAAGAATAGCAGCTAGAGTTGTTAACATTCCCTGCAAAAGTTTAATACGTAAATAGTAGCATAGAAAAAAATACTTTATGCAGTAAACATTTATGATAAATATTAATAAACAATTTTACTGTAACATGAAAATGACCCTGCATTTTTACTATCTTTTTCTGCCCTTTTTCCTCTCAATTTTAAACAACAGAAAATCTAATGCCTTGCAGAGAAAGAAGTCCACCATTTCTGTACAGGACATATACTGCATTTATAATGGAGTGCAGAAATAGACTGGTGGAAGGAAGCATTTAACAAGAAGGAACACTCTTAAAGAATAAATATGAAAGAATTCAAATTAATAAATCTTCCGTATGCTGTTGTTGCTACAGTTTCTATCATCCCATTCAGTTACTCCAAACCATACTGAAAAATCAAAATATATTTTTATTACTCCCTATTTCCTAGACTTTCAATTCACTGAATTTTCATATGACCTTCTCTCTGTCTTTAACAGTACCATACAGGTTCAATAAGAATCATTCACTTAGTTTCAGTGGTAAAGTGGGCAAAAATAATCTTTGCCATAATTCAGCAGAACAGTCTACCTGACACAATAGCAACCCATAAAAATTACCTTGTGTTTAATGTTTGTGCTCATGTGGAAAGCATTTTCAGATGGTCCCCAAAAGATCAGACCCAGTTAATCGTTACACTAAAAAACTACATAAAAAAAGGTATGCACACAAGTACTTGGGATTTCAGATAAATGCTGCAACATGTGTAAGAGATCAGACCATGCACCCCCACCGCTTTGTGTCCTACCTCTGACAGTAATCACCCAGGAACAGTTAGGAAAACTACGTAGGACAGAAAAAATACACACTGATACTTTTTAAATTGTGTGCTCGAGCCTATTGGCAATATGCAGCAACACTTCCTGAGCTTAGGACTTCTTGAGCCAGAGATGGTATCCACCTCTTGGTACAAATTCACAGCTGCAGAGAATAAAAATGTCTTACTACTGGATATGCATAATTCATTACTATTCTGTCATCAAATCTGAAGTAGAAACAATACTCTGCGACCTAGGTGATCAACTGCACACAACGAACAACCCATTGCAATTGATTCAAGCTAAGAGTTTATGCCTGTGGGCTAACATTTCTTCACAAAATATTTCAATTTCATTTGTGAATAATATATAAGCAAAGAGGAATGCCTGTTCACGAGCAATTCACAGTCAAAAACCCCCATAAATAATGCTGCTTTAGACAGATAATTCTTCTGTGAGAAAGAATTTGGCCAACTTCCATGCTCAGAGAACTGCTAATTTTTGGTGGTCTCCCCTTTTCTTCTCTCCAGGTTCCACTGGGGGGAAGGCCAATGATTGAGGGATGGGAACTACTAGATCCCCTGAAGTCTGTCTCTTCATTCTGACTCCTTTACTTTCCTCAAGCACAAAGCAAACAGAAATCAGCCAGGATCACAGCTAATGTTTTCTACATACTGTAGCAATTTCAAAGATGCTTCTCTTCTCTTTCCCTTCAATTTAAGACGCTACATAACATGAGGAGCAAAAAGACAAGACAGTAGTGTGTATCTCCTGGAATGTCTAGTCATGTCTGAAAGCTGCTATCTGACAGAAAAGAGGACTACAAAAACTACCGCTGAAAAACATGCTACTTACTGCTGGCACTGATATTCACTATATACCAAAGAGTGGAAGCCCCTTCTAAATGTTTGTCCCAAATTCCTTATGTATCTTGTTAATCCCCTTCAATTTTCAGCATTTCCAAACTAGTTTTCAAAACAGCCAGAGGGTTTAAACAAAGAATTTCAATACAATACACAAAAGGAACAGCTACCAAGAGGCAGCTAGTAGAAAGTAACAAACACACAGAGTGCATCCAATTCCCCTCCTCACTCAAGAGATTAGATGCATACCTCTTGCTTCCAGGCCTGACTACCAGATTTTAGAATAGATTAGGTGGGTCAGTGTTTCATCCCTCACACTGAAGGAGAGTGACAACAGAGGTGCCACAGTGCCAGTGTGCACTGACAGACTTCAGGGTAGATCACCCTGAAAAGCAATCTCTAGACTTAGTTTCAGATTTCACACTGTTTCCGAACAACTAGATTTTATTTTCACTGGATCACTCACACTGATTTTTTTTCTTGTCTTACAGGTTTTTTGATGTTAAAAGAAACAAATCCCCAAGGTAAGTTCTCTTTGTAAGCACGCACATCATTGCAGCATTCATTTGGGATCTCAGTTTTATTTTGTGCTGATCATGAAAACCAACCCCCCTGCTTAGTCCATTAATACTGGCAGATTATTTAATTTTGTTCTTGCTTGGTAGGCATCCATTTTTAACTTTGTTTGGAGAAGCCCAAAATAAATTCAAAGAGGAAACCAAGTCAAATTAAGACTGGACTTACAATACTGCAAACTAAAAACTACTATTAGTTGGGTTTGTTTGCTTGTCTGAGGTATCGCACACATTGTTAGATGATTAAAACAGAGGAGGATGGAGACTAGTCTCATATGATCCAAGTTAACCAAATAAACTCCATAAATTCCAATAAGCAAACCTTAGCTGCTAAATTTGTCATCACATTCCTTAAGTTGTGTTTCTAAATCATCTGCACTGCTTTACAAATTTTATATTGAAAGATTGAAGATTCTCACAAAAGTCTCCTCCCCTATTATGAACAACTAAACAATAACACAATATACTAAGTAAAATATAGAGTAAAAAAATATATCACATAGTAAATGAAGCCAGAGAAACAGAATATTTCCAACAGGTATGGCAAGTATTAAAGAAATCATATTCTTCAAAGCTTGTTCACCAAATTAAAATCAGTACGTTATCCTCTTTGCTTCACACTTCAAAAAATATGTATTCTGCTATCATAGTATTCACTGGACATAACCAGCATTCTTGGGCTGCAGAGAACACAGGAGCAAGTACTGCCAACCAGCTGTCCTATGGGGTTTTGGGCAGTCATCTTTAAGTGTCTGCCTTTCCAAATTCCCATTAATGTTGCCCCCAAGTAATCTTTATACTTCCCACTCTCTCACAATCTGTCCTGCCCTACAGCCTTCACTTCTCAGTTCTCCTCCTTCACAGTTTGGATCCCTCATATTTGTGCTTTCACCTTCTGTGGCTCCCACCTCACAAATCCACAAGCCTAGATGGTGTCTTTTCACTCCCGAACACTTAACTCTCAATTTTGAGACAGTGTTGTATGCCTACTGGGGGCATCAAGAGATCCAAATGCCTTTGCTGCTACCTCTTGTAACCAGTATTCCAAGGACCTGACTTCACTTGAAAATGTGTTAATTTCTATATAATTTAGTCATCACATGCACACCCAGTCTCACAATCATGTCTCTGAAAAAAAAAAAAAAAAAAGAAAATCAAACAATTGCTAAGTATTATTTTTTAAATGCAGAAATCAAGGTTCCCTTACAAAGAACATCGTATACTTTTACAGCATATTTCTGAAGTTCAGCATTTCAGCTCAAACTACTAGTAACATTCCTGCAACTTACATTTCAAGTTTTGACTCTGGGATGACAATTCTGCAGAGTTGCAACATTCATATGTTTATTTGCCCATCAAATCTAATGCTAAACGCTGAAGTTAATATTTTCATACTTTACACACTGCAATTACAAGTTCATTTCTATAAAATATAGTTCAGTTGCTAGAGATGCCTCATAAACCCTGTTTTTTTCCTATAATTTCAATTCCAGACCCTATAATGAGAATCAGGGATTCAAAAAAGTTATCACTACTTTAAAACATTTTCCAGGCAGCGTGATAGAGTTGGATATAGTTAAAATATCTATGAAAATGACAGAGGAATAGAGACTTTAAATCTGGAATTTTAAAAGTGATTAAACTCTTCAACAGTGCACAGAACTGCAACTATTTCTACTAAAAAATTGAATTTGGACCTGAGTATGGAATAAGCACTTGAGAGCTGCTGTGGGATGGCAAACTGAAAGATCACAATTAATGCCCTCTGGCCCACAGAGGATTTAAGGAAAGCAGCTCACTGAAGTGACATAGATTTCTCAGATCTTCTGAGCTTATACGGAAGATATAAAGTACAAAGTTTCACTTCTCTGGCTTTCAGTGGAAATCATATGGCTAGTTATTTAATCAATGGTAATTTGACAAACCGGTAAATCAAAATATATTTCTATCAAAGCAGAAAAAACATAATTATTTTAATGTCATTTACAGTCTAACTAAAGACAAAGGCATATACCCAGTATTGGTCAACACTAACCATATAGTTCTGCCTACACTGCTATTTACCAATTTTGAGAGGACATGGGATTTTAACAGTGAAAGTATGAAGCTCAGCATACCTTCTTCCCCTAACTGGCTTTTTAAATACTCTGAAAATGTAGTATACCTTCAGGGGAAGAGTATTTGTCTAACCCAGTAGGCACACTGTGGATTAAAAGTTGTACTTCATCACTGGTTTCAGCATGTAACCTCAGCAGCAGCCACAAGCATGCCAGAGGTGATGGCTGCCAGTCATATTCAGGTCAACCAACCTTAAAAATTTGGCAAGCACGGGTGGCATTTGGAGCTATATTTTTTTATCATCAGTAGGTTAATATGATTTATATTTATACCATCTTCCTTGGAAGAAAAATAAACCTCTCAGTATAGAACCATTTGGCTGTCATTAACTGAGTCACATTTATGCAGATGAGGAATTCACCAATAAAATCTATGAACATGGTTATCTTGTTCCTCATCTCTGATTTTCAGAATCTAAACAAAACAATTAAAATGCTGATTTCTTTTATTGTTATCAGCCCATCATATTTTGCAATAATGCTAAGCTGCTTGCAATTCTCAGAGAATGTATGCATTCAAACATTACACATTCTCAAATTCAATGTCATTGAAAAGTGCTAAAGCAATGCGTATGGTAAATTAAGACTATTCTGTATATGCATTAATTTTTATTAATTCCATGTTTATTAGGTGTTAGTTAAATCCAGTTTGCTAATTCTAAAATAAACACCTTTCTGTAGTCTCGAGAAATGATCTGCCTTTTGCTGCTGCAGTGTAACATGTTTCTAACAGAACTTATCTGATTATTTCAACTCAAGCAGCTTCCACGTTGGGAGACAATTTAGTTGTGGTCTGAGAGTTCCATCACCACAAGCATCCAAAGAAATCACTTTTATACACACTCAGAATTGAACAATGCTGTTTCTACAAGGTGTCATTCCCACTGAGGCCAGACTGCAGGCAAGTCTCTATGTTTTATAATTCTATTCTTCCCCAGGGAACAATTTTTGCCATAAAAGTTTTATTCCCATTGAATAATTTTGACTTCCCTTAAAGAGAAAGACCTTTTCTTGCTGGAGGTTAAACAGAATTTTAAGGATTCAGGACTGAATTTTAACTTATTCCATGCCATGTCCAATACCTACAGCCTATGTTACACACTCTATCCGGACAATGTATCTTACTGGAGTCTGGTTCCTCTCTTTTGTTATGCTGTATCACTCTATGTAGAAAGATTCACCAAGCCTTTCCATCTCCCAAGTTGTCTTTTTACATAATCTTAACTAGTGGGGGAAAAAAACAAGTGTGATTTTAGGTAGGACAACTATGGGAGCTCTAGAGATAAGCATTCAATACCCAACACAAGAAATAAGTGAACACCCTTACATACTATTATTAAGTAAAACAGTGAGGATGGAGAGAGATAGGTGCATTTCATTCCATTTCTGAAAAGAGAAGCAGTAATTACACCACTACTAAATATTTAGTGAATTTGAAGAAATCTCAAAAATCTTTCATCACACAATGTGGACAATAGCTTTTGCTAATGATGTAAATACACTAAGACTGAAATCCAAAGCACAGGCAGGTTTTCCTCTTTCTCTGTGTAACTATTGACAGACAATTATTATATTGTCTAGTATGTTGTGCTGTGTATTGTCTAATATGTTTTTCCTATCTGTGCTAAAGCCTAACTTTCAGGTAAAGCTGGTCAATTAACCATATTTATCAGTGTATAAAGCACTATGAAACTGATGCACAGCAGTGAAACTACAGTATATACTTTTTGTCTGTAGTCGTAGCTTCACAGCATCAATTAGAACGTGAAATTGGCAGCAATTACTCTTAACATCCCAATCAAGGCAGTATGGGTCAATAATGTGAAGCCATCAAGCTGTACGGAAAGTTGGTCTATGCACAGTTCTGAAAAGAACTATCATATCTTCCATTCTTCCAGGCTTTTGAGAGCACTTGTCATTTCTTTTTCTCATGGAGGTTATAAACACCTAGGGCAGGGATTAAGCCATTCTGCATACTGTCTACTGTTGCTGCTCCAGCCAATAATTTATGCATTGAAGACTTTCACAGAATTTGTATTTTAAATTAAAATTACGTTATCAAGTGTTGATGATTAATAAATCTAGAACCATTTAATTCCTGAACACTCCCCATTCAGTGGTTCTAAAAGCACAGTGCCAGCTACTCTTGGCTAAAACAGCATTTCATTCTCTATTTCATAATTCTTCTCCATGATGATCAGCCAAACCTAACACTTACTACCTAGCTGAACAGAGTATTAACCTGGAGATTTCAAGATCAAGCAATACACTTGGCCTTTTGAATTCTGTTCCAATCGATACCTGAGAAATTGATTTTTCTCTTACTCAGTGTAACCAAATGGTTTCATTAAACTGAAAGATTATGTGACCTCCCAACAAAAAAAGGCCATCAGAACCTATTCTGTAGTCTGTGTTATATAAAAGCCCCATCAGCAACCAGTGAGTATCTGAGAATATCGAACACATCCACTGCAGTTATTATACAACAATCACACTAGAAGTTGTGCTCAGAAAAACCTATGAACAGAACATTAGACTACCAAATTTTGGACATTGTTAAATGTCTGACAACAGATCACACAGCTGGATTTGGACTGCACGAACATACAAATTCAGCCATTACCAGTTCATTGAAGCAAGTATGTCAGAAAGTTTCCTAATTCAAATGAATTCAAGGACTTTGAAACACCAAAAAATTTCTCCCTCTCAGCTGACAACTTTCCCCAATTGCATGTTTAACCTAGAATAAATGGAGTAATGACATTACAGTCACTATTAACCATAAATGCCTAACTTCCGAAGAGGTGGTGAGGTCCAAAAGATAAAGGCAATGTCAAGAGGATCTAAAAGGGAGAACGCGCTTTATCATAGAATACTTTTGGTGGGAAAAATACCTTTAAGATCATTGAGTCCAACAGTTAACCTAGAACTGCCCAGTCCACCACTAAACTATGTCCCTAAGCACCATATCTATGCATCTTTTGAATACCTCCAGCAATGGTGACTCCACCAGCTACACCATGCTGTCATCTCAAAATCTCCTGCCTTCATAGTATCTGGACTTAAGTTCTTCTACCCTAATCTCACAAAAACCATGACCCTAGACTCACATTTACTCTAGCCACCCTCCTTCAATCCCTCATTCAGCCATTTGAGTCCACCACATGCCTGTTCTTTAACTCAGTTAAGCAAATTAAATTTTGTAGTGTGTGGTTGTTTGGGTTCAGGCATGAGGAAGAAGGGAAATGAGAGAGTAACTTCAAAAAACTGTCTAAGCCAGCAATTATTAAAACAAGTCTTTCCTGACAAGAGCATAGGGACAAGCAAATGCTTTGCAACTGAATCATAGAATCATAGAATAGGGTTGGAAAGGACCTTAAGATCATCTAGTTCCAACCCCCCTGCCATGGGCAGGGACACCTCCACTAAACCATATCACCCAAGGTTATGTCCAACCTGGCCTTGAACATGAAGTATACCAATATTTCACGGTAATTTTCCCTAGTATTTATCCAAGCTCAATAGCAAATACATCTACTTTACATCAACTTTTCTGACTCCACAAAAATTAGAGGGAAAAAAAAAAAAGCATTTTGCAAGATTTTTTTAATCTTGTGTTTCTTCAAATAAATTAGTTTTACAAAATATGAGTTAGGGTTAGCCTGGTAGAGAAACAGCATATCATAGAATCATAGAATAGATAGGGTTGGAAATAATCTTAAGATCATCTAGTTCCAACCCCCCTGCCATGGAAAAACAATAACCAGGAATTTTAAAAGTGCAGTTTAACAAATGCTTAATCCCAATGAATCACCAGTAAAAGGAGGAAAAAAACCCTCACAAAACAAGATTTATTGTATGGCAACGCTGTAGTAGTGGGAGTTTCATCTGACAGAGAAGAAATAAGGGAAGGAATAGTAACCATTCCACACCTTAAATCAAAGCTAGGTTTTTGGGGGAGATGAGTTTTCTTTTTTGGTTTTGGCTTGGTTTGTATTTTTGGGGTTGTTGTTTTTTTTTTTGGTTTATCTTTTTTTTATTATTATTCACTCAAAGCATGTATTCCTGATTATAAGGCTCTGGAAGATCCTAGGCATAAACCAGACATATAATAACATATACTACTCATTTTAACCTGCTATTGCCTTTTTAATTTAAGTTATAGGAATGACACAAAAATTATTTGGCCACAGACACTCAGATTTAATCTGAAAATAACACAGTACTAGCAACATTTTCTTGAAAATAATATAATACTAGCAAACCTTTTTTGCTCCATCCCTGGCAGTGTTCAAGGCCAGGTTGGATGGATTCTTGGGTGACATGGTTTAGTGAGAGGTATCCCTGCCCATGGCAGGGGGGTTGGAACTAGATGATCTTAAGACCCTTTCCAACCCTAACTGTTCTATGATTCTATGACTGGACTGGGGAAATATGATTTTCTTTTCCCTATCCTCACTCTGTCAGTACTGTTTAAAACAACCCCAAAATGGAAAGCTCCAATCTTTCCCTAACTCTATTAATTTCCATACAGCTGCAGTAAACAATGAAACATCCATAAATGACGAAATGCCTCCTGAGTAAGACCAGTGATTTCCCTTGCCCCAACTCTTCCAAGACTTTGCTTTCTGAGCACATTTCTTAACACAATAATATATAACTTTAATTCTCAGCACAACCCTACATTTGGCATACCCATTCTGAGCCCAGGCATCACAGCCTGACAAAATCCCAACCTCAACTGTAACTGTAAAAAATATTTTCTTGAAAATAACAGTGGAATCCTTATGCTTCCATAGAATCAGTCAAACAATGGCTGCAGATGCCTTTATCTGGATAAAAGACAAGGATATGTCACTGCCACACAAAAAAAACACGGACATGCAAAACTGGTCAGAAATTAGACCACAAAGTGGCAATGGTTGCTGCTTTGTGGAGGTTTGCGTATGCGCAGTAGGGAAAAGCAGGGAGAAACATACAGAAACAGACACAAAGTAATTTAAACTATCTAATCTCATCAGATCCTGGGACTGTGGAACACAGAAGAAACCTGAGAGTATGTTTTTTGGGGATGTAGCCCAGCTGAAAAGGGTTTGAAACAATACTGACTAACTCAACAGCTATTTGATTCTTGCTGTGTACCTGGAAACTGGAGTTAACAAAGAAGATGAGAAAGTTGGGGCTGTTCAGCCTGGAGAAGAGAAGGCTGCGTGCAGACGTCATAGCAGCCTTCCGGTATCTGAAGGGGGCCTGTAGGGATGCTGGGGAGGGACTCTTCATTAGGGACTGTAGTGAGAGGACACGGAGTAATGGGTTCAGACTTAAACAGGGGAAGTTTAGATTGGATATGAGGAAGAAATTCTTTACTGTAAGGGTGGTG
>JANRGW010008659.1:0-14000 GCA_024733675.1 Psilopsiagon aymara | reverse complement strand
GCTACATGGCTTCTACAAGAGACTTGTCTGAGGGTGGCATGAAATGGCTCCCAAGCAGCAAATCATTTCAGCTCCCCTCTTGTGAGTACTGTGTGCTCCTCTGCTAATCTGGATTATGCACCCTCTGGCCAGTCCAGGGCTGGTTAACCCTCTGTGGTCTGCTAATCCTGGCAATGGGTCCTCTGTCTGTGGCCAGGGTGGATTGCCTTGGGGTTCAGTGAGTGTTGGTGGGGCTGGCCTCTGCTACAAAGCATTACCACGGCTGGATGCAGCGCCAACTGTAGCTGCCAGTGCCAGTGCTGAACACATCTCTGCATTGTCCATGTACACTCAGGCAAGCCCCAGGAGTGTGTTACTTAAAAGTAATCTGGATAAAGCCTCAGACTGGTCTCCTGGTGGGAAGGGGCTCCAGTGCCCTTGTGCGGAGGAGGAGCTGTCCTCTGCCTGCTTTTCCAAGAGGACAAGGTTCAGCATCACTCGCAAGGGGTTTAAATCAGTCACCGGCTGGTTTTAAACTCAGCACCTGGACTAAACTGTGGCATCTACCTGTTTGCTGTAGAATATCATTATGTCCTTGACTTGCAAAAGTGATGTTTTGGGGACTTTATTTATCATATAAATTCTGTGTTACTTTATTAAATCCCTGCTCTTAATACAGAGTGCTTGCAAGCCCTGAAGAAAACCTCCAAGTGCTACACAAAGATAATTTGTGTGAATTTTAAGGAAAGAGCCGACCCAAAGAGTTTGTTCGTGGTTTTTTTTAATGAGTATTTTTGGCATTGATTATTGCCTGACTTTGAAATATAAGGAATGTGGGCTTTGGTCTCAGCTAGTTCTGTTGAGTGGCATTGAGTGCTTGGGCAGTCAGTAACTGTTAGGCTGCAGCTTTCTGGAGTCATGTATTGCATTTTCAGAGCAGGCTTTCTTCCTGCAGTGTTGATTAGCGCTTGGCATTAGATGGATATTTACCAAAGTAACACATCTTAAACAATTTAACAAAATGGAAACAAGCAAAAACCTCGAAACAAAATACTTTCACTTTTGCAAACAGACTGGTTGTTACCGGCTTTATGTGAGTGACTTTGCCCATTCCACACTCATCCGTACTTTTTCCTTTGGACCTTTGCTAAACACCCCCAAAACGTTCAGCCCTCTGATTATACGAAGGCATAGAATAAATAAAATGAGAACAGTAAGAAGCATGAGCTTGATGTACTTTCAGTTGTACATTGCTCCTAATGGAAGTCATGTGTGTGGAAACCTCAGTGATTTTGTCCTGGCTTACTGAAATTAAACAAAGACTGATACCTATTTATAATCCCGAAACTTCTGCCAGTAATGTATTTTATCACTATGGTTGCAAAAACAAATAGCCACTGAGGAAGTATTTTTCACAAAAATGAATGAGCTTGGAGGGTTCCATGGAAAGACTTTGCTGCTTGTGGTAGGGTAGTGGGGAAACATGAAGCAAGTGTGGCAAAGTAGTCAAAGACAATAATGGACTGTATTTGTATTATGGTACTGGTATTTACTGTCCCCTTTCATTTCATCGGCTTGGTTTGCAACAATCTCCTGTCATTTATATAGGCTGTTTTTTCTACTGCAGTTTCAGCAGGGAGAAAAAGCAGGATATTTTAAATAATTCTGTTTATTTTTAATTACAAAGCAAGTAACTTAATTGCTTGTTCTTTTCTTGACTTGATTACTCTTAATAAATACGGCAGAGCGCTTACCAAAGTGTTCTCGAAGTAACATAAACCACATGTAGGATACCACACAGAAAGGACATCAAAATTGAATTTCTGGACAGTTTTATATAGATGAGTTTATTGTGGCTAAATGCAACCAGCCTCATTTTCTGTTGCCCCATCATGTTCAGAGCCTCCCAGTTGCTGTTGACTGGATAGCACTGTCCCGAAGAGGCTGAAATGCCGTAATGGTGATGCAATAAGGCTACAGGTAAGAGCAAACCAGGAGTCTGTCCTCAAAGTCTCCTTGATCCAAAAAAAATAAGGCTCTTGAAGGTGTTATGCTGTGTGTGGTAGGACTGACAATTATAATAGCAAGATTCAGACCCAGTGCTCACATGTTTCAGGGTTGTTCGTGTGCCCTCACGCATTGTCGAGCTCTTGCAGATTCTGGTTTGATTCCTATTCAGTCTCCCAGTTGAACGTGCCGTACAGGTCATTTTGGACAAATGGGTCCCTATTCTAGCATGGATGCATCCTTTCTCAGGGCTCCTTGATGGTGGCAGCTATTCTGGGAAGACTTCCATTAGCCATTGGAGAGGTGAGGCCTGAATCTTTACCTTGGCACTGTGGGCATGAGAGCTACACTCCTCATCTCCAATAGTAAAAGCCTGAAGGTATGAAGTTCCAGTCCTATTTGTCACACCTTCAGGAGCTCCTCTAGATGAGCTTTTTTTGCACTTCTCATCTTCCAAAAAAAGATGATTTATTCCTTAGGAGGGAAAGCTTTAAAAGACAAATTGCATCATGAAAACCTTTTTTTTTTTTGTGTTGCACCTCTTTGTCACTTGCAGATGTGAACAGCTTGTTTAGGTCTGGCATCTTCCATAACCCCGCATTCGTACTTGCCTGTCATATCAGGTGTGTAAAACCAGTCTGCCTGTTATATAGTGTGCTGTGATTGAATCCTTTATTTATGACTTCTGCCCCACATTGCATTAATTAGAATGCAAATTAAGTGTTTCCTGGAAAGCTGCTGTTTACTTCTGCAGTACTTTACATGTTTCATTAGTCTTAGGACCCTGACAGTCAAGTTATGTCAATTTAACAAGTTATCAGTCAGCAGAGCTGTTGTAATTGTACATACGCCTGCACATGGGCTTCCTGGGCTGCAATGTGATGCAGTTTTGCCTCTAGTGAAAGACATTTTCTTGTCTTGTATTAGTGGGGCTCAGCTAATTAGAGGTAACTTTTTCAACCAGCATAACATGATCCTGAGCCTCTAATTCACGCCAGCACTTCTGAATCTGACTTTGTAAGATCTTTTTAACTGAGAGGCAGTTTTCCCTGGAGAGTAGTTTTCTGGCCAGTGCTCTTGATAGTAATTGTGAGTGGTCCATATTCCCAACTGGCAGGACATTAAGGCAGATTGTGACTGATTTGACCACAAATTAGAGGGGCTTTGTTGTTGTTTTGTTTTTAACTACCCAGTTTAGCACAGGCTGCATTTTCATCTACGTCCCTGGTTATCAGCATTTAGCAGCTGACCCTCCCTTGAGGAAGCTGGCCATGTTCGGTACCTTTCCAGGTCCTATGGCATTTACTGAGGTTTGGCAGCATGCAAGAGCTCCCTTGCTTTCTTGGCATTGATCTGCAGAGCTTCATGAGTGCTGATGTCCTGTGTGGAGCATCTCGTCTCTGCTTGCCTATAGCTGTGCAAGATGCAGAGTTGAAGGGTAACACTTTCTGGTTTGTAAAATATTGGGAATGTCACTTTGGAGGGAAATCCATTTCAAAAATAACCCCTACTTTCTTACCCTTTCAAGGTGCTGTGATGAAAAGACTGACCTCTGAATGTGCTTAAGCCCCAGAGGAAAAATCTTCATGCAAGTTGCTCTGAAGGAGCTTACACCAAAGTAACTAAGAATTTGGCTCCTGGCACCATTATTTTCCTCGTTTCCCGCAGTGACAGAAGGGGGTGGAGGGAAGTAACCTATCCCATTTCTGTTTGAAAATATTTAGCTTGAGCGATGTGAAGATTTCAGTAGATCTGTGACAAGATCAAAGACTATAAATTATTTAACAGTGGTTCTACTTTTGTGGAATTATTTAAAGTATCATAATTGCAGCTCAGCTTCCCAGCCTTCATTTTCAAGTCTGGAATTCTGTTGGGAACTATCATAATCACTGAAGAGTATAATATTACAGGCTGGGTATAAAAATATCTTTTTAATGACTAGCAAATTAGTGAAATGTCTTGACCTGAATCTAGACCAAACAGAAGACAGTGTTTTTATGGAGGGGGAAGAAAGACTAAATTGTCAGCACATTGTTATTCTTGTTAAATTCTCCACTACTTAAAATGTCAGTCGATTAGATAAAATTTGTAACACTGTGCATCAATGCAAGTGATGAAGGGCTGTGTGTTACATAGTATCTTGGCATTTCTGCACTTTTGTTTTCCTTTTAATGCTAGCATGCGCATTCTGTGACTGAAACTTGGAAAAATAAAGGCTATTCATTACTTCAGTACCCTGTGAACAATAGAGATCATGAAAGGCATCGCAGGGAACTCTTCTGTGTGTTGGCTCTTCAAGAAGCAAGATGAGCCCTTGGAGGGTTTTCTCATAGGCTTCAAGTAATTGTTGTGTGCATGATCTGCCTGTCTAAAAGCTTTGTGCCTGACTTAAATACAATCTAGAAGAGACAGCAGTTTCCCACTCCATACCATGTGATTCAGTGTGTTAACTGAGTCTCTGCTAACCTAGGAACAGGGATTTATTCTCCAAATTCTGGGTAGCAAATGAGCTAAAGGAAACTGAGCCCTCATGTTCCTGGGTGCAGTCAAGTGTCAGTGGTGAAATGCTCAGTCTGAGCAATTTTGATGGTATAGGGAAGATGCCGTACTGGTCTGACTCCGTTCCCAGTTACATTATCGATTTCCACTGTGACTTGCGACAAGACACTGCCCTTTCTGTTCTTCATTGCCCCCAAATTAAGCCAGAAGCCATAATACCAACTGGTTTACATGGTGGGTGTTATGTTACTGCAGCTGCATTTGCAGTGTAGAATCTTGATATCAAAGGAGTGTTGTGTTGACAGGCTGATTGCATTTTGCCCTCATGGCAGGGTGTAATAGATATTTTTGGGACAGAGACCACCTTAGTTTCCTGTATTTGCAAGACTCCTTATGGAATGAAGAGCACCAAAGCTGTACTTCAAAATGAGCAATAGGAGCCCAGAGATAACATGGTGCAGGAACAGAGGTGGTCTCCATTCCTGCCTTTCTCTCCACATGGCTGGGGCCCATGGTGTTCTGCATTGCAAAGACAAATGAGACATTTGTTCAGCACCTGACTCCAGTGAGTGTGATTAGTCTTTAATTAGTATGAGCATGAAGGAGATTCATGAATTAAATGAAAATGACTGTTATCCTGAGACTTTGTATCCTGGAAGGACCTGCATAGCAGGTTGGATGCCATCTACAGCAAGCTTACACTCACTACCAGCATGCATTGTGGATGCAAGTCAGGTTAGTAACATCTCCCAGAAGACAAACACAATGTGAACAATTGTTATTACTGGCAAATGTCATCTGTTAGATATCAGCCTGATTTTCTCCCGTGACACAAAACAGACTTCATTCTTGCTATGTCAAGCATTCCGTTAGCCTGTGTGCATCCTGGTGCTCTGGCCCAGCTACTCTTTCAGGCTGTGTGTTGACATGCACTGGGGATCTGGAGTCTCCAGAGCATTTAGACAAGATTGTATCGTGGTGCAGCCATTTCTTTCACTCCTCCACACTGAATTACATCCTTCCACTCCTTGGAACTGCAGTAGAAATATGCTGCTTGAAGAGCTTACTCATTTTGTTACAGTTCCTGATCTGTGTAGCTTTGCTGAAGTTGTGCTGACAGATCAGGAAGGTCATTAGAAGAATCAGAGATCTGGAAAGTCTACCGACAGAAGCTCTGTCTAGTTAGTTTATCAAACACCATGAACTAATGATGTCCTAGATATACTTTGAATGAAGAGCTTTCTGATTAGTGGATGGCTTTTTCTTCTCCCAGGAAGAGGGTTGGCAAAATAGGAAATGAGTTTTGTTGTTGGTTTTGGGTTCTGGTGGGTTTGTGTTGGGGGGGTAGGGTGCTGGGGTTTTTGTTGTTGGTTTTGTTTTAAGTTAGAAGAGTGATTAACCGTCACTTTCCTGGATGTATGGTGTCTTAATCACTTTCATTATTTAAGCTTTTCCTTTCTGGAGTTAGGGTTTTGTGGCCTCTCATGATTGGAGCTGATATTCGAGCAGACTTGATGCTCGCAGTTGTATGTAAGTAGCTGTAGTGACCTCTCTGATTCCTTCTAATGTGGTATCCTTACTCCTGTGTTTTCCAAAAAAACCACCATCCTTTGGTTTTCAAGAAGAATCAAAGTTTGAATGAAGCAACCGCTGACCTGAGATTTGCTGGTGTGAGAGGTCAGATGGTCCACGTCGTTCTGCATGGCCATAAATCTGTGACTCTACAAACTTGGCTCTGTGGGAGGTGGAAGCTGCTCTCCCACTGAAGAAGCTCCAAATTCCTTGCTTCACCAACAATATTTTGCTAGGAGCTCCCTTAGTGAGACTATGCTGTATGTGAGCAGGCTTTGGAAAGCTCCCAGATACATCTGCTCTGCACAGAGGCTACATAGTGTGTGTAATCTCATCTAGTGTGTGCCCTGGAATTATTGCTCATCCCTCTTTATAATAAATGAGTGCTATTTGGCTACAATCTTTCTAAAGCTGTAATGTACCAGCATCCTGGAGTGCAAGAGTCCTATCTTAGATGGCTGTATTCAAAATGTACCCTAGGGACTGTTAGAGAAATTTATAATCATTCGTTTAGAATCCCAGGATTAAATTCTAAGTGGCAAGCAAATAAATAAACAATGCTTCTCCCTAATGCCTATTTATCTGCTGTAGATCAATGGAACATTCAAGGATGAAATTGGTTTTCTTAGAGGATTAAAAAAATATTTAAAATAGGCTTTATTGCGAGAATTAATATTGTGGATTCTGGAGGGATGGAGAGTTAGCATGAACCAGGTTATCATAAACTCTTCCACTCTGAAGGAAGTATTTAGGGATGGGAGAAAGGAAGTTACAGGATGCTTTATTTTGGTTCATCAGTTCGACATCCTGCTAAAAGAAGTCTGTGAAATCACCTACTGTTGCTGGAAATGGGGCAAAAGATGTGGAAATGTGCGCAGCAGAAATGCAATGACACGCTGTGTTGTGGTTGTGCCAACATGTGTAATTGCAGTATCTGTTTCGGGGTATCATTTTGTAACAGGTCCTGCTGTTTCCCCTCTTCTTGTATGTGGTCCAGAACAGCAGATGACATCTGTGTGCAGAAGTGGCAACCTCAGCAGGTGCAGAGCCCAGCTGCTGGACTGTGCTTCCACTCTTGCCTCATCTGACCAAAACACACGTGGCCATGAGACAGGTTTCTCCCACTGTTGGACTAGGCTATGACTACTGATGCTGTTTTCCTTCTCTGTTTTTTCCAGGAACCCTCATCTGTCTGGGTTTGGAAGGGAACAATCAAATTGTTTTACCAAAATGAAGAAGGATAGCAGGAGAAGGAGGGTTTAGGGCTGTTTACTGAAGTTCAGAGTGGTTTGGAGTGCTACGGATTGGGGCTCTGGTTGCTGCCACCTCATAAAAAAGCAGAGTGCTCTCTTTTCATCTCTGAGAAAAACAAGCCAAAAAATGTGAAAAAACAATATTGGCAACCACAGAATGAAAGAACAGGCAGTGCAGTCTATAAAACCAGAGTTGTCAGACCATAACGACAGTACATGTCCAGGTGAACCAGAGGCTTGTGAAAAGAAAATCTAATCTTGAAAACATACGGTGTTTGTATAGAATGTGTTGTTTTCTTCTCTCTTTCTGCCTTTTCTTTCCCCTCTCCATGGTTTCTGAGATTTAGTGTTCTTAAAGGCTGACATTATTGTAGCTCTGTTGACCGAGATCTAGATCTTTTAAGTAGTTTCTACTGATGAGAGAATGAAATGTACTCTGTGTACTGTATACGTTGAATTTATTTGTTCCTACACAGGTTCCCTATGAGCTCCTCTGTATGGTGCGTCCATCTTCTGTACCCTTCCATTTTTAAATCTTGTTTTCTCCGCAGTGCCTGCACGTGTCCTTTTTTTAAAGACCTATTTCTAATGCAAACTTTATCCAAGCTGCTTATTTTGCTGCCGTGATGAGAGTGTCATCTGGATAGTTCGCTTTCAAGGCTGTAAAATCCTTCTGCTGAAGCTGTGTCTATAATATTGCTTTCTAGTGCACCAGCAGTGGGGTTTGCACCAGGGATTCTTGTCTTTTCAAGGTAGGGGAGGCCCTGTTACTCAATTCCATCGTGTCAGTAGCAGCGAGTGAGCATGGCAGGTCAAGAGGGAAGGTTTCGTTTGACTAATTCATTGAGCATAGGTCTGTTTTCTGATTTGAAACTTATTTTCCACGAGAGGAGGTGATGCTGCCAGGCTGCTGTGTGCCACTCTAGCCAAGGTAGCAAAAGAGTTAAATATCGTGGGATATTTAACTCTGTGTGGGAGACAGGGATGGCAGTGATAGAAGCAACTATGAAAAAGAACAACAGGAGTGTTCAGTTAATGATGGCTGAAATCTTCTGAAGAGGAAGGAGGGGAAGAAATTTGAGTACTAGATAGTGAATAGGAGCCTAAAAGAACGTGGAAAATATGTACCATGGCAAAGAGAGAGACTGCAGAGGTCTATAAATGATGCAGAAAATTGTGAAGGCCAAGATACAGTTGGGAGACCGATTATATATATACGATGGACTTAAACATCCTTACAGGCATCTGGAGAGGTTACATGCAAAAGAAACTGCATGATGGGACAAAAGGATTGCTAATGGATAACTATAGGCCCTGCCTTTGAAAGGCCATGAGTATTTTCAAAGGTGGGAGGGATGATTGCAGGCTTTGCAAATGAACTGTGTGTGTGTGTAGGGGGAGGTGAAATATTTCTCTATGCTTTGTTGGAGGACTGGAGTTTTAGGGTTGTTGTCAGGGAAATGCTCACGGCTGTAAATTGCATTTTTTAAACTCTCTTTAATTTAAAAGTCCTTTGTCCCATTTGCTGCATTAGTCTTACAGTTCTTGCTTTAGGCTTATATTAAAAGTTGGCAGTCTCAGCTGGAGAAAAACTAGGGGATAGGTCAGATGCTAATTAATTTCATGCTAATTGTGCCATAATTTGAAATCCAGTGGATTAGTTTCTGTGGGAGAGCTGAAATATATGGAAAGGCAAAAATGAATAAGGATAATTAATCCCTGTAAAATTGCTTGGGATGCTGTAAGAAAAAGAGGGTTTGTTGCTGCTTTTATTTTTTGTTCGCTTTGTTTTAAAGGCGCCTGTGCTGTGGGTTACATGAAAGGTTCATTTCTGCTGAACACCTCTTTGTTCCTAAAACACCTGAAAGAAACACCTAGCAACTGGCTATGCTCTTGGTGAGGATTCCCTCCCTGCAGGATGAGCAATTTGCTTTGGATTCACCCTGACAGGATTGAGCTGGGTGCCAGTTGGAGCTATGTGCCAGGTAGGAATGGTGCTTCTCAGCCTCCCATAACCCACCAAGCTGAAGGACATTCCCAGTGGTTCGAGGTGGATTTTGTGGCTGTACTGTTGAGCATGTTACTATACTGAGTTCCACAGAACCCCCTGGACAAGAAGAGCGAGTGCCGGGGGTCTGCAAGCAGGTTCAGCAGTTTGAGTGCTGCATCATCACTGGATCCAGTGCCTGTTATAAGGGGGGAGATATCTTGGCCAAGAAGATGGTTGTTGCACTCAGCATCCTTGTTGTGCTTTCATTGTGCTCACGTGCGAGGGGGAAGAGCTCCTTGCACGAGTCTAGACCTTTGAGCTGGGTGCCCAGAAGGAAGCAAATGTTACTTGTCTATTTGTTTCCTTTCTATAAGTAGATGAGGTTGGAATGGACAAGGGGTGGATGCAAACCACTCCTCCATTGCTCTCCACCCACCAGGTATCCAGTGAATGGTCAGAGAGCTTGAGTCAGAGCCAGGCTGGGGGATAGTAATTTGCTGCTAGCCTCCTGCTGGCCTCTAATGGCTATAAATTACTGTATGCCCTAGAGAAGAGCAGTCACAGAGGTAGAGCTGGGACTCAGAGGTGGCTCCCATGCACACCACCTCTAAGGTCTTTCCCTTACACACAGAGCATCAGGCTCTGGTGTCAGAAAAATGCCTGTGTGTTCCCAGAGTGGATCATATAAAGTATCATCTCTGCGTGTAGCTGATTATAAAGCTGTGTATTTTCCTTGGAGTTTTCTCCCTACCCATTATCAGCCTGCTGGAGTTCAGTGACCTAGTTCTGAACTGTTGGAGTGCAGCAACTTCCCGAGTAATCATCTCTTGCTCTGAAATCCAAGGACCTCCAACTCAATGAGGAAGCAGGGGGGAGCTGAGCAGTTTTCGCAATTGAACTCCTTTTGTTTGCTTTCTACTTGCGAACACCAACTAGAAGTTCAAATAACATTACAAAGCAGAAAGCTTTATGATGAATTATGCCTGGTACCAATATAATTTAAACATATTGACTTGTCTGAAGTAAGTGCCAGGCAGCGTAATAGGGGAGACAGGAAGTGGCTGGTTGAGATTGCTGAACCAAGCTGGAATCAGAAGTCAGGGAGAGGAAGCGCATCATCATTTAACTTTGCTGGCAGCTCAGCAGAAAACTGATGCAATTGCTGATGGACACTGATATCAAAGGGAGAAAAATCATGACAAATTATTTGTGCTTTTAAAATTAATGTAAAGCTAATCAATAGCTTGACTTGGTGCAATATAAAAATGTAGTACTGGGACCTCCAGTCAAATGATTTTTCTTTAAACCTATATTCTGGGTTTGCTATTAAGAAAGGCTTTAGAGATAATAATGGCAGTTAAAAGACAGCTTTCTAATTCCCATCAGGTTGCTGCTTTTCACTGCAACTAGTCTGTAGCTGCATTGGGAACTAGGTAACGTCAGCCCTTGAAAGATTATGTTTTCTTTAGCTTTTTTTCTTGATGGACCAGTGGGTCCCTAGGAATATTTAAGATGGCTTTTAAATGGGGTCAGGGATGGAGAGAAGGGGAAACCATTTTGCTGGACTAGACTCACTGTGCTAAAAGAACTCACGGCTTTTTTTTTCTCCCCTTCTCTCTCCAGCAAACTGTGACCATATGGGAATCTGTGAGCCAAAGTTCAGAAACCAGCCAGCTGCCTTAGGTTTCTGGTAACAGATCATGTTGTGGTGAGGGCTCACTTATCTTTAATAACCCATGTGTCTAAAATCAGAATATATGTATTTTCCTTAATTTGGTGGGTGCATTTATCACCTGAGGCACTCGCTGTTCACTCTCTCAAGCTGGTCATGCTGTTTAATGGTTACGACTGTGCCATCTGTACAAGTGCTACATCGTTCACCAGTCCTTCTCAGGGACATTGATTTGTCTCAAATTGTGTCTCTGTAGGTGCTGGTCATGGAGACTCCACAGCCCAGCACCCCCTGGAGCCAGCTGGTGATTCATGCCTCTAGAGTTTCTTGACTGGCTGTGCAGAGGACAGAAGCAAACCTTCTGCCCTACATGTTTCTCCCTTCTCCTTTCCCAAAACACACTGGAAATCAGGAGATTGCAGCTAATCTTTTGCACAAAGTGTTGGGCAACCAGGTGAACGTTGCCTGCTTGTGGTTTTAGAAGTAGCCTTTTTCTGTCTGTGGAGGTGTTCTGGTTTTACTTCTCCTCCACTGAACAGCCTCTGCTGTGAGAGAGCTGCAGTGTTTGCTGGTCTGTGCTTATCTTTGGGGAACACAAAATAGGTTGGTCAGCTTGTTGCCTCTCTGTCTCCTCAAACGGGATCTCAGCTTCCTTGTCACCTCAGATTAAATCGCAGCTTGCCTGTGCTGGTGTACTGAGTCCTCTTCAGACTCAGAGCAGAAGGTGCTTGAGCCTGCAGATGTTGTAAGATCTTACAAAGAGATGTCCCTAAGCAGGGAGTTCAGGGTAAAGAAAAAGCATCTAGCCACAAATGTTTTGTGGTTTCCCAAACCCTTCTCCAGTCAATGAGCTTTGCCCAAATGCAGAACAAGAAGTACTCTGTGCCACATAGTATTCTGAAGATGTCAGCAGGAGGAGCAGAAGCCATAGAGGAAATTTGTGAAATTAAGGGAACAAAGAAGGATAGGATAAAACCATGGAGAAAACACATCCATATGGACAAAGCCCAGAGGTGCGGAGTAGTGTTAGAGGGGAGATGATCATCCTGCTTCTCCTGTGGAAAGGTGCTGATAGTTTCCTCTCTTCAGTATAAAAACTGTTGATTTCTGCAACTGGAAGGAGACATGGAGGATGCTTAGGTGAGAAGTGGTAGATGCTGAGGTGAAAACAAAAGCAAAGCAAGAAACATCAAGTAAGGCAGAGGAGAAAAAATGCTATCCCTGAATGAATGAGGGAACCACATCTGAATCCTATACAGGATGGAGGAGATTCTGTCTTCCCATTTCTTGAAACATCTCATTCTTGTATACAGGGTTCCTGCCTCATTCTTGGCAGATACACCTGCTCTGTAATTACTGCATGTTCTGCTTAGCCTCTGCCTTTACTTTCTCTTCCTACTCTCTCTGCCAGGAAGATCACAGAGCAGCAGATCTCAAATCTGGGAAGCATTTCCTGCTAGACCTTCTGTAGTGTGTGCCAGGGCTCAGATGGTATCAAGACAATGTGGTGACTGCAGCTGGCAAGCTTGTGCAAGCAGACAGAAGCAAGCTGGCAGATTTGAGTAGTACTGACTGAAGATCCTAGTGTGTGGCAGATGCTCCTGTAGAACTTGCTTCTGTGGCAGCTTCTCATCTTCATTTTTCAGAGGTCCTACAGGAGATGATTTCAGGATTTGAGGTTCCTCACTCTCAGAAGCTGTCTCCAGTACGTGTATGAATGAGATAAAGTTCAAAATGTCTTAGATGCTCTTCTTCTAATTTGATCCTGTGGGTTGTTTTTATTTTTTTATGGTAAATAATAACTTCATCAGAAATGTTTATGGAATAGCTTCGCCACAGTTCCTTCTTGACAGCAGCAGCCACAAACATGGTATCTCCATAAAGCCATTTTACCTTTATGTGAATTGTTGCATCTGTGCTGGCCATGACAGTGCTAATAACCGATGCTGAGTGGCTGATGCAGGTTTAGTGAAGAACTGGAATGCTCTCCTTTTACTACCTCAGTGCAACTTTTAAACATGGCATAGTGTTTGTGTATCGACTCTCACTCGGGGCTTCATGTAGATGGGTGGGCACACGGGAATGGAGGGCACCTCCAAAGGTTAACATGAGCATCTGGGTAGGATGGTAATGGACTGTCACTGTGGGGGGGATTTTGAAGGCCTGGAGATGGCATTGTGAGTTGTTTTGAAAGCTGCCAATTGTTGTCAGTATGTTGACAATTATTTTCAATTTGTTTTGTTTTGGTTTTTAATTGTGGAAATGTTCCCAGAAGCTTAGTAAATGGGGACATGTTCTTATTAATATTCAGCAAATGCATTAAAGCTCACACGGCCCGGCTTTGGTTATGAAACCTGCTGCTTTAAGTTGGTGTCATTTGTCCCGTAGAATGCCTTTGTTTAGAAGATGTGCCCCTAGTTGTGGGATGAGGCTTTCTTTCAACCTGCAAAGCACTAGGGCTTACAGTATGCTTCTTTTAAAACAGATGTGCAGCCTTGCAAACGGATTTAAGCCCACTCCAACACTTGGCTCTGTTTGTGAGCATAGGATGCCAGAAAACAACAATGTATTCTGCATGATATTTGTAAGCTCAATGCGAAACTGCTGTACCAAAACCCCTAGTTTTAAACAATTAAGATCAGAATTGTGCTTGCAGATGTGTTATGCAGTTAGTTTTCTTTCATCCCTAAGAGATTTTCTTTTTCAAAGATGATTGAAACCTCTGGGTGTCCACCGCATTCAAAAATAGTTGACAAAATATGGTCCTGAGCATCTCTGTGAAATTTCTTCCTCCTTTTGTGCATACTCAGGATCAATATGAAGTGTCTTCCTACAGTGAGATTTCAGTTAGTAAATTCCAGCAGTGTAGTGGTGGCACCTTGAAAACCAAGTGTGACCTGGCAAGATCGGAAACAGATGTCAGGTTTGTAGCTTCTTGCTCACACAGCTGTATGAGTCCCATGGAAAAACTACAACTTGTACCCCGATGTTATTTAGCTGCTAATAACATCTCTCTGTGTTCTTGCCT
>JANRGW010008658.1:10153-24892 GCA_024733675.1 Psilopsiagon aymara | reverse complement strand
TCAACCTGTGGGAGTTGCATTCTTTCGATTCTCCATGTAGCAAACTGTGTGGCTGATTTATGGCCTAAACCACGACATCACTACAGATAACTTTTCACATATGTGAATCCAATTAGGCTAGACTTAAAGATTCTCAGCAAATTACTTTAGAAATGTTTGCATTACTAAACTTTAATTAAAGAAAACAAGGACAGCTGAAATTCAGTATATTCAGGAAGCCTTTATTGAAATAAATGCAGAGTTGGTAATAAAAATACAAACTCATCAACATTCATTTACTTTTATTTGCATATTCGTCTCATGTCTAACTACAGTAGCTTTTCTGATCATGCTTAAAATTCATGGCAAATAATTTCTGCAGTACACACAATGCCAGGTTGCTTTGAGGTTGGTGAGTAAGTAATAGCACATTATAACTTAATTGTTATAGTTTCTGTTATAATAGTTTCCTTCCCTCTTGAAGAAAAGGACAAAGTGGGAAAAAAAGGTATGCCTTTGAGAAGTCGTACGAATCGTTTGAACCTGGAAAACTCAGATCACTTGTATAGGTCCCTCTTGCTACCTCGTAGTTTCTGTTTCTTCTTCCTTCCTACTGATCACACTGTCTCTCACTGCGTTTTAGTTAATATATAATAGTCTCAAAGAGGTGTTTTGTTATACGGATACAGAATCTCATACAGTAGAACAAACTCCTTTGAATACGTCTCAAGGCATAAATGTTAGTCTTACTAAGCACAACTTAATATCATCTATTGAAGATGACAGAATTGCCTTAAGCAAATATTCAGGAGTGTGATTTAAAGTCAGAGATTCATTCTGGTTTATTTCAGTGCTTCCTAGAAGCAGTTCTCCTACCTATTTGACATCTGTTGAATTGACATTCATACTTCTGGCATCTGTTTATATATATAGAAAAATGCATAAATATATACTGCTTTTATATATAATGTATTTGACATCTTCTTTCATAGATCTAGAAAAAGTTAATAATTATTGGCTAAATATAAGTCCTCATTTGCAATACCTTACCCATTTTTTTCAATAATTTATTTTATAATTTACAATACATGCCAAAAGCAAAGTAAAGAAATAGCACCTGAAATTATAGTTAGACAACCCCAAATAAACCAAAGCCAAATGGCAACAGTGATTTAGCTCTGATGGTAGATTTATTATTAAAGTTTAGGTGATTATATACATGGTATCTTCCTCATAGACTCTTTCACTTCATTATAAACAATGCAATTCAACTACAAGAGCAAGAAGAGCTATTTCAGCATCTTTTGGAGATAAAGCAGGCCACAGAATTCAAATATTTCACCATGGTCTCTCCACCACACTCTGGAAAACAAAGAAAATTGAATGTCATCATCTACAGAACAAAGACAAAATCACTGGCTATATAGAGATCCTCAATAGAAATGCTAAGTTTTATTTGAATGAGAAAGAAATGAAAATGAGTCATTGGTTTCAGCATCAGAAGTAAAAGAAAAAAAAACCCAAAACACTACCAAAATGAAAACCCCACATCCAAACCCAAAATGGTTAGCAAAAGGAGAGACCTAGAATTATGACTAGGACTCAACAAGTGACATCCTCTATCCTCAACATTATCAAAAGGAATCCTGGACCGACTAGTTGCATAAAAGCACTTTGTTATCTGATGACTGGACAAATTACTATAAGTGCATATTGCTGTTTTCAATATGTGGTTAGAATACAATACTTTCTGCTTAGGTTCTTTTAGATATGCTGTTGTGTAGAGGATATAATATGTAACAAAAAATATTAAGAATATAATAAAATGTACTTAACAGAAGATATTTGATGTTACACGGGATTTCTGATTTAGAAGAATTACACAAAATATACCGAAAAAAAACCCAATACAAATATAAACTACCTTGAGCAAAATACAGAAATGGCAATACACAGTTCAAGCAATACCAATTTGATCTCCATTGGTGGTCCCTATAGTATGCTCACAGTTATGACATTGGGCATCCCCAGTTGCAGGGAAGGAATACGTGAGTCAAAGCCAACCAAAGTCCATAGCTTTTTTCAACATTCTTTTGCCAGTTGATTAGTACTTTTACTCTGTGTTACACTCCCCCCATGCTGGTACTGCTGACTCAGGGAGCCATTCACACTCTTCTAAGGAGTTCAATAACATACTTACACCACCAGGTGATCCACTCAACAGTGATGTAGTCAGCTGATCCACTCAACTGACATAGCTGACTAAACTAAAGGCCACTTTTAAGTCTCCTGTGTGTTGAGATAAAGTCAGTATTTCCTGACTTCACGGGCACATCACCCTTGCTCGTTGCCTCCAAGCCTTATTCCTTTGTATGGAATCATTATTCTGTCACAATGGTATGACAGTGTGAGTATGTATAATCAAAAATCAGTTGTTTGAATTTATTTTCTCATTGCATACTTATAGTAAGGCATGAAGAGCACTGCTGTGTTCAACACACTGTCCTAAGCTTGATCCTCTGTCCTTCTATCATTCTACTAGCTGCTGCTAAATTTGACCAGAGCCATAACACGTTTGTCATATTATCTTCTAGTCAAGTTTGATATGGGAGGAATAGTTCTCTCATGCTCTTATTCACTGAAATATCAGTCTTGGAGCAGGAGTTGAAGTAAAGTGCCCAAGCATCAATATCAAGCACAACTTCCTGTTGAGGTATTGGTGCAGAAACCTTCCTTGTTTAAATAGAGTCTTATGACGAACACCTTTTATGCTAAATGCTTGACTTTGTGATAGTTTCTAACAGGTCTTATACAGCTAAGTTGGAAGACTAAGATTAACAACTATTAGTTGCCAGAATTTCTCAGGTACTTCAGCTTGTGTTTTGACATAAGTAGGTAAACAGAACAAAGAAAGCATGGCCTTTGTGTTAACCAAGACATGGTGAAGAGCAGTTTGAGATAGAAACCTCCATGAAAACAGAGCAAACTTGCTTACAGAGCTCTGAGTTCACCTCTGATGCTCTAATCTTAAGGTATACCATTTCAGTGCTACAAGCGATGGAGAAAGCTGATGTGGAGCTAAGAGTTAAACAGCAACAGAAAGGAGCAAAGATTTCAAAGCAGCACTAATACAAACAACAGCAGAGACCACTATATCAAGTGTATTAATATAATGACATACTCATTTTTTTTATTTTATGTTGGCAATTCTTTTCATCATAGAAATGTTTATAATGTTTTGATCAAAATGGAAGTCAGGCCCTATTGTACTAGGTGCTTCACAAAGCTAGTGTAAGAAAAAAACCCTGTGAGTTTACAGTTAAAACAGAGAAAAAAAAAAGATCAAGTGAAAAGATAAAGCAAATATTATTAATCCTTTTTCTCTAAATGTTATGATTGACAATGTTCCCTGTACATGCAGATAACTTTCCACTTTAAATTAATCAACTTATGTAAACAGTTTGATCTGCAGGGAGTGATCCACCATGTTAACTGCTTAAATGTTTGGAAAACAAAAATTAAACTTGATGTCCTATTCCAATGTGTGAAAAGAAATAAAGCATTAGTGGCATATCTACTCTACTTTTTTCCTGAAAATTTTTGTTGGTGCTTAGCAAAATGAATTAGGTATTCAGTGTTATTGTTGGCAGAATGATGTACATTTTCTCCTAAGGCTGAAAAGATATTTAAGTATTGGGCACTGAAAGATTGTAATTGCCTGTTCTTTATACTCATAAAGGATGTGCATTGAAATATAATGATATAGTCAATGGTAATTCAAAAGAGATTCTTACTATAGTATACCCAAAAGATATTTAGACTAGAGTGAGCCTTTATTCTGAGACCATTTTGTAACAATGTATATTTTCATGGATACAAGTAAGATTATACAAATATAATGGAATAATGATGGGAATAATGTAAGTACTACATGCAGAGAGTGAAATAATTTAGGCACCTTATTCTCAAAATCGAGTCCTTGCCTGTGATCCATGTACACATAATCATAACATGTACACATAATCATCACATGTACACTAATCATAGCACATAGTGTAAAGAAAACTAAGCACCTCTAAGCAATGCTAACAAGGGTCAAGATGGACCAATACTCTGGTAGTACAACTATTTTAAATATAAGTGTTAAAGTATTACAATAATAAACATTAATTATTAAATTAAACTATATTAAGTGCATGTAATTATATTAATCATATTATATCATTGCACTATATTATTGAATATTTCTTATTAAAATAAAATTGCATCTTTCAGAATGTGTTGCCTTGGCTTCATAAAAATATTTTTTGACTTAGTAATTTTCGACTTTATGCTGTTTAAGCTTAATATTGTATTCAATGCTTTGATGTTATTTCAGATAGAGAAAAATTGCTGATTACTTCGGTGTAATTCTTTGCTCTTTTTAAGATAAATTGTTTGGGGAAGGGCACACCAAAGAATTTTTGTAACTCTCAAAAAATAAATAATTCAGAATTGAAACTGTTCCACAGTTTCAGCAGTTGCAGTAATTTTGTCTAGTAGACCAGAGATAGACCATTATCACTCTAGACCTCAAGTAAATACACACTCTCTGCTTTCAGGAAGTATCACCAGCTATTTGCTACGTTCACCATGTCACAAACAAATTTTTTTTTCTCCTTCCTTGTTTTGCAATAGCTAGTATTCTTCGTTTCTGAGCATGTCTGTGTAAATTGACAAAAGTTGTGAGATCGTAGCCTTGGATTCTTGTCCAGATCACTTAACTATTTAGCACCTACAGGTGCCGTTGGTGTGTCTTATACCATGCAGCATTGCTGCCTCTCAAATGTGCTGCAAGTGAAATAGCAATTATTTGTTTTCTTGGCTGCTTAAATCAGTTGATTTTTTAGCTCAAATAAGTAAACATAGCAAGTAAAAAGCGTACTGAAATGTGTGTATTCGCTATCTTGTGTGAGCTGAAGACCTAGTCTGAAATACATCTCTAATTTTAAGATATGGCATGAAAGATAGGGAGGTTTTGTGACCTTCATCATTAGGGATATATGCTATTTTTTTTATTCCTTGGGGAGAAAATAAAGAAAGATCATCCACTAAGAAATGTTATGCTTTTCCAGGAAATGACTGTTTGACAGAGAACATTAAGATTTCTAGCATTACCTCCACATTAGCAGCACCAGCTGTAGAAAATTACAAGGTTCTCCCATGGAACCAAAATGTGAAGATTTAGAAAAGACGTTAAATAGCTTCTAGGAAACATTTATTCCCCTCCAATATACAAGAATTTGGAAATATCAGCCACTGAGAGTAAGTGACTCTTTGCATGGCTGTCAGTAGTCATGTTTTTATTGCTCATAAGAATATTCTTTTAGAATGCTATTTTGTAAAACAAATGTTTTTGTCTAGGTCACTGAATCTGTATGTACAACATACATATACAATAATATAATATACAATAACAGCAACAGGTGATGCAAGTTCACTTATTTCACATACCTGAAAAAATTAGATTATTTTTTTCTTAATGAGATATCAGAGATTAGTGAGTGTGCCAACAGTTAATTGAAATGCTAATAGGCCCAAAATCATGCTGAAGTAAACTTGAGATGTAGGTGCAGTAGCCAGTTTTTCAGCTACTGTTAGGCTTCCAAAGCAATAAATTATGATCTAAGATCCAAAATCTTGCCACTTGGACTGTAACACATGGTACCATTTGTCACTCAGGCACAAAATAGGATCTCTGTTTTCATATTCATTCTACCTCTATTTCATAGATATCTTCTCACAGTTAACAACTGAAAATTCTTCTGTGCAAGTCTTTCATTTTTTTTTTGTTCTTTATAATCATTTCAAAAATAACAAGTAAGAAGAAACTATTTTCTGTGATAAAACGCTGATTGGAAAACATGAGAGGCATAATCAATAATTGAAAAATGCCTCCAAGAACTAAAATATGCAATTATCATAATTGATTGACTTTTTTCTTATGCCAGTAAATGTCTATGAACAAATATTAGCTAATGAACCAAAGGATCTTTGAAGAACCATAACTTTCCCTTTTTCATTTAAATGTCACTTGACAGATGCAGTAATAATGAAAAGCTATTTCACGGTATTTTTGTAGTGCTTTTTTGTTAAGAGATATTCTCAGAAATATTATGAGCTTATCTAATTTTCCTTTCAGTTTTGAAGAGAAATCTCTTTGTACTAACATAGTCTCTTTAGTTATACCACCTTATGGAATGAAAAAAATTGCAATTTTTTTTTAATTTCTGTAGAGTGTTTGTCATATGAAATAATTGTTGACAATTACAAAATAGTAAAAGTTGCCCTAGAAAAATATTATATTAACTGCTCAAACAGCAATGCTTGTCCATGGCATTTTATCTTTGTTCTTGTTTGGTTGATCTTTATAAATTGAGACCATAATTTATCTTCAGCTGAGCTTGAAAAGTAAAGTTCAAGTTTTATTGCTTACTGTTGGTGTTATAAGCTTTAAAGTAAATTTCCTTCTTTGAGATCTTATCTTTTATCATTAACCACCAGGGCGTCTCTTATCCTGCTTTTTCTGGATCAAAAATTGAGATAAGAGAGTAATGTATCTTTGCAGATACTAACTGAACCCTGTGTACTGCTTTCAGCTCTTGGGCACCCAACAAAAAAAGGACGTCGATCTGCTTGAGAGTGTCCAAAGAGCCATGATGATGGCCAGAGGGCTGGAACAACCTTCCTGTGAAGACAGACTGAGAGAATTGGGCTTGTTCAGCCTGGAGAAGTGAAGGCTCCAGGGAGATCTTAGAGCAGCTTTCCAGTACCTAAAAGGGGCCTACAAGAAATCTGGAGAGGGACTTTTTACAAGAGCATGCAAGGATAGGACAAGGGGGAATGGCTTTAAGATGAGAGAGGGGAGATTTAGATCAGACATTAGGAAGAAATACTTCTTAATGAAAGTGGTGAGGCACAGGAAGAGGTAGCCCAGAGAAGCTGGGGCTGCCTCATGCCTGGCAGAGCTCAAGGTGAGGCTGGATGGAGCTTTGAGCTACCTGTTCTCATGGGCAAGTTCTCATTGGCTATGGAAGGGAGTTTTAGAACTAAATAGCCTTTAAGGTCTCCTCCAACCCAAACCGTTCTATGGTTCTATGATTCTAAATTTAACCCTGTAAGCATAAAAAAATGTGTTTGTGTTTTAGCTAAAGGTGACTTAGAAATATATCTTTTTGCAAGAAGCCTGAAGTTTGCCATCCAGTGGAATTAAACTGTGGCATACTTGCTTCAGCTTTGACATTATGCTGAGGCAGTTGCTTATGTTAAGGGGAACTTTTAGAATATTCTTCCAGAACTCTCAAGAGATATATAGCAATTTCTAATATCACAAATGCAACCTGTGCAGTTAATAATTCTTTTGAAATGTTTCTAACACATCAATTATTAATTTAACTTTTTTATTTGTTGGCTTTCTACTGATGGCTTTATAGCTATATGTTGTGGGGGAGAGGATAGATGGAAGAGTTATATAAATCAAAGAAAAGTCATTAGAAGTATTTAAGTTGGAAATCCTCGTATCTTTAGTATATTTCATTCAAAATAACAATCTTTCACCTTCAGAAAGGTAAATCTTTTATAAGAAACTAAATGCAGGCTATCATGTAAAATACTCTAACAACTAGTACAAAATCTAAGATACTGACTCCTAGCTTCCAGTAAAGGAAAAGCTATTTCTCACATAAAAGGACTGAGTCATCACATGAAACTGCTTATTGAGGAAAGTCTCATAGGCTGTGACTAGGACACTGCATTTGTAAATACCTTTTCTGAGTAATGGTTTTGGTATTAAAAGCTTTAGCCACAAATACAATGTATTTATTGTCAACTTCCTTGCTTTCCAGAAATACTGGTCCTTGGTGCATTGTGCACCAAGGAATAGATGTATTTCAACAATGGAACGTGATTCTTGTGTGTGAACTTCTCATCTCCAAACAGATAGCATATTTTTATTTGTTTTGGATGAAAAATAACATAAAATATTTATAAACCAAAGGAATGGGTTTGGTTTTGCACATTTAATTTTTCCTGAGAATGGGTCTTAACAAAAATGAAGGGCCATTTATTACACCATTGCAAGCTAACTAATGCTAAGAACTTTTTAGACCATTAATAAGCTTATTTGATTTTCCTTTTTTAAGGCGATGTTTTATTTTCTCAGTGGAAAAGTGTTTATTTTAAACAAAATCTGCTATTTGAGAAAGAAAAAAAATATTTGCAGGTTTTGTTTACCTGAAAGCAAAAAACACACTGAAATTATTTTACTGTTCAAGGAAAATATGTGAGTTTTCATAGATGATATTCAGAATATGGTGACCTTTTATTTGTCTTTAAAAGAAAAAAAAATACTAGAAGAGAGCTTGAAAATGAAAGGAAAAAAAAGTACTTTACTTGAAATCTCTTCAGGGAAGAACACATCATTCATCACCAGGTATGTTCAGGAAACATAAACACAGGTCAAGTTTAAAGATGTAGTCATGAAAACAAATCGAAAGACCCTTGCTTAACTTATGTCGGAGACCTTACACAGTGACTTTGAATGTATGTGAGAGAACAGAAATATTCATGCTGGGAAGGTTCCTTATGTTTCCTCTTACATATTGAGAGTAGATATACAGCATGTTGAAACTCCAGGGATCTGCAAGCAACGTGTTCTGGAAGCCCCTTAGAGAAGTACTAAACCATCCCCTTCATATAGTTGTCTTAAAAAAACTGTTGGAACCTTAAATTGAGAAGTGAATACTGAAGATGAAATATCAGCTGCCTGTCCCTGCTCTGGCAGCTCTTAATGGAAGGATAACTTTTCTTTTGCTCTGTATCTTCTGTAGACATTTTCCCCAGCCAAGGTGGACCTGCAGGAAAACCACTGCTCATAATCATTTGTAGTGGCTCCTGCTCAGCTGACAGAAAGGCAGCACTATAGTTCTCACAATATAAATGTTTACCAAACCTTCGAAAAACAACAAACTAACACAGTCTTTGATAACTGGAAAACAATGCGTCTGCCTTTGTGACAGTAGATAAGCCTTGGACTGTCATTTTGTACAGCTTGCAAATAGAAGGCCAAAACCTGATACTGAAGTTTTAGAATGAATCACATTAACTCCATGGTCTCACTCACTGTTCCTATCTAGATATTTATAACTTGAAGAAACTGTGGTTTGGATTTTTTTGCTTTAATACAGAATAATTTTCTGCTATTATTCTTGCACTTTTAAATGACTACAATGACTACAAGCTAATTAAATGACTACAAACTAACAGTTTGCTAAATACATTTAATCTGCCTGAATACAGGAAAAAAAAAAAACAAAACAAACAAACAACAACAACAAAAAAAAACCCGGCAATTATCTTTATCAGCATAATGTTAGTAAGATATATTTAATGAAATATATGCATGCACTAACATAAAAGCAAGACATAGAAATAAAAATAAACTAGTGTTCAGCTGCAGTTTATATTGTTAAATGTTGAAATCTAGAGTGTTCTACTGTGCCTCATCTGTACAAGAAAGGAAGAGCTCTTCAGGGATGTGAAAGCTGGGGATAGGCTTGGCTGCAATTACCATGAGAAGGTAGAGTTCAGTGTCCAGGGAGAAGGGAGCATGACAAAAAGCAACACATGACACTGCACCTGACTTGGTATAAACTGCACTCATACTGTATCTTTTTATTTTTGGTTTGTAGTCAGTTAGATACTTTGTTGCATGCTGGATGTGTAATATTAAATTAAACCTGCCCTCAGGGAGAAAAGCCTTTCGAACAACATCGTAATCTTAATGAAATGGGCAAGATTTCAAACTCAGAAATGTGAAAATAGTATGGCATAGGCTCTGTGGAAGAGTTTTACCTTTTATAACAAATTATCTGTCTCCAGTACACTGTAATTATTCATCACTTGCACAAAATTTTGTCACATTTAAACTTTTTTCCTTGAAATAATATAGAAAACCTAAGTTATTTTTATGCTATATTTGACCATATTTGCAGATATAAAAAAAATAATGGATTCCCATCTACCTACAATCTAGATATATGCATATTATGTGATAAATAATTTTGAGCATATACCATGTCCATTTCTGACATTTAAAGGTGGTTTTTTTCTGCTTGAGGTAAAAGAAAACACAATGGTGAGATCTTAAAATGTAAAGACCTCAAAGAGATGCAGAAGTGTAAACTATTCGTTTATAACTGATTTAATGCTCTCAGATGAACAGTGTGATGTAAAAGTAATTTTATATCATTTCCCCAGCCATACAGCCCAACCTTTACATGTTTCTGGAAATTTCAAATGATTAAAAATATCTTGATGCTAGTAAGAGGTAACTGCAAATGCTTTCTGACTCTCACTCTCCCAAAGGAATTGTGTAGTGTGAAAATTGAGGAAAACTCATTCTTGTTCAATACCTGATGCAGAAACACCAATTCCCCATAATATTCAGTCGCTGTTATTAGGAGTTCCATGCAGAAGGAACATAGTGGTTTCTCTCTACCTACAGGTACAGTCTAAGTGTACAACAAGGAGTGCTTTTAAAAGTTTAATATCAGCTTCTCAACTTTGTGTGGTAAATGTGAACATTCACTGACCTAAGTGGCCACGTTATAGTCACTGCAGGATTTCCACCACTCTTACCAATAAATTTCCCACTGAGCACAATGGCTATGGTACTATTAGAAATTCTGTTTATTATGATTGCAATATTATTATGCACACAAATGCAGTCTTAAATCTTTACTGTAACCTAAAAAAAATAAGATGCATTTGATAAAATCTTCAAATCAGAAATGGTTTTCACTGGTAGTGCTCCAGAAAGATTATTGTTAATTGAATGTCAGATGACAGTGGGGTTCATTAGGCACTAAATGTAGAGAATACTCCAGAATACTCTTGCAAAACCATGACTACTTGGAAAATCTATTCCCAAACACTGGCAATCCCCAATACAATTTCCATTGTTTTGTAGCACACTTAAATTCTTGACTGTGTTTGTTGTTTAGTTTCTGATTTGGGGATTTTTTTGGACTATCAAAATAATAAAACTGGTGCACAACAGCCAAACACCTATTGTGGAAAAAAGAAAAAAAGTAGCACAGCACAGAAATAGTAGGCCTCTGTTTTCCATTTCTTTCTATTAGATTTCTATTTTGACAAATTACAATATTCTTAATTGCAAAGTATTATTTTTTTGTGGGTTAGGTAAATTTTTTCAAAGAATAAAATGTCAGTGAGTTTAACAAAGCAGTTTTGAACTGTGCTTCTGCCAGCTTCCCAGCACAGGATTTGGAAAGTTGCTGATACCCAATATGTAGATAAGAGACTACATAAGTCTCTTATAAGATACTACTGCATATATATATCAGATACTACTGCAAACTTGACATGCATATGAAAAAATTTTGCTCATTTTGGTTAATTTTGGTTAACTTATTGAGTCCTACTAGTACCATAGGCAATGAAATTTTATAATCCTGACCATAATTTCATTAAGATCAATCTTAAAAATAATTAGATTTCTTCTAGCTGGCTTTGGTCGTATCTTTCTGAAGACTGCAGTTTTTCTCAACACCTACACTACACAAGTAGGTGTTGTAGCCTTTACCGTATTTCAAGTATGAAAGAATGTCAGTGTGTCAAAACATGAGATGATATGCTGGAGGACTTTATTTTTCAAGGAAACACAGAGTGAATGTGTCTCTATGCTTCCCTTGTACAAGTCAGGTTTTATTTTTACAAACAGTATTTCACGTATATCTCCCCAAAATTACTCTTTCTACTCGTTTCCATCTTATCATCACACAACCATTCTTTCTTTGACTCACACATATACACATCTCTACTTTCCTAGGATTTCCCCACCTATATCCAATTGAACATTCATTGATAACAATTTTGTCAAATAAAAATGACAAACTATTCAACGTCATCTCCGTCAGCAGAAGATAGAAGTTGTTTGGGTTTTTCCCCAGTTAAAATTATTAGCAATCTAATGCTTTGATCATTAAACCTCCAAATTGCCAGACTGTTGAAAAGAGTTAGTGAAGATTAAATATCAGTTTTAATTAATGCCCACTTTTTCAAAATGACAGGCTGAAAAATTCTCAGGACTTGCTGGCCTCTGTGAGAGAATACATAAAGTTTGGTCTTTGTCCTGAAGAGGTTAGCCTCAAAGAAAACTTAGTATTTAAAGACAATTAATGTGAGAGAGAATGATTAAGTTGTCTGCCAAAAGGCTCCCTAAGAATCACTCAAAATTTAAATACACTCGAATACCTAGTGGAAGGAATGGTTGAAGGCTGCCGTATTCAACTCTCTATTCTTGTCCCCTTAACTTCAACCAACCTAACTTACACATGCCAGCCCCCACACTTAACAGCTTGCTGCCTAGTTCTTTAGGAATTAATATTTCATTAAAATAAAGGTTAGCACCATAGGGTGTTAATGGCATTGCATTTCTATTCTCAACACTGTTACTTGAATCATCAATAGAAGGAACAGAAGAAACAGAAGGAATGACCTTTCTTGAAATATGCTGCAGGAATAAAAATGGCAATAAAAAGCAAACAGGGTTTTGTATATCACCTTACAAATAGCTACTCCCTGTTTATGCTCTTAAGGGAATAGACTTCTTTTTGAGCCATCAGCTTGGCAACATGGGAGTGAAATAAGAGCTCACACACACACCTTGCAGCATCTTTCTGCTCAGCTGCAGCAATCAAATATACATGAAGCTCTGTGCTCCTTCAAAATGGAAACAAGTTTAGGACCAGCAGATTAGAGAAATCAATTACTTTATCTTCTGCTATCCTGTCCTCTTTAAAGTGCCAAGAGAGCCAAGCAAACAGAGACATGGCCATAATACAAATGTGGTAAAAAGACCATAATTCCTAAAACATTCAAGACTTTAAGAAGTGAACACTATTAAATGCAGACAATTTTTATACAACTGCATTCTTCTGAAGAAGGCCTCATATCTTCTGGTTCTCCTAAAACTTCTGTGAAGCTAAGTGAAAACAATTTGGCTTATTCTTAGACTACTGGAAGTTCTGTAATTTTATGTTGTTAGCTTGATCCCGGTGATTTTACGTGTTAGAAAAAAAATGCCAAAAAACTTATAAACCAAAATCTCACCACCAAACAAATATGAATCTTCACGCACATTAATGTGATAGGCATATTTTTCTAAGTCAAGAATTTAGCAACTTATCCACTCTACAGTAGAGAAAGCATTTTGAAAGCAGCTGCTTCTGAAAGCAGCTGATGTTTCAACAATTAAGTTAAAAAGATTGCACTACAGATCAATTTCTCTTTTTTTTCCATGTATCAGCAGGAAGGAACTACAACTAGATCCACCTCTGAGCATTTTAAGTCTTTCTTTTTCGACCTCTTTATCCTTCTCTTAAACCTCTAAGAAAAAGTATTATCAGAAATTAAGGAAGGCAACAAATAAAGCAAGAAAAAAAAAATATATATATATATATATATTTGGGAGATATAAACATGTAATGTGAGAGTTATTTGACACAATGTGGGCTAACTACCTGTCCTCACTTGCCAGTCTTAACACTGGCATGTGAAAAAGTCTCAGGATTCACTTCAGTGCTTAGTTTTAGCCATATTAATCCATTATGTGCTCAATATAGATCAGTCCCAACCTCCAAATTCTAATCAGAATTGGGACTGATGAGTTTATTGAAGCATTGTCAACAATTCAAGCATTTAACACTGCAGCAGTTTACATCTCTAGAACCCTCTGTAACATTTATGGGGCAGGGATTCAAGATCCTGGAAAAATAAATCACTTTCATTTCTACAAACATTAAATATAACCCTCATTCTGGATGCCTCTTCTCCTGTTCTTTTTCTGCCCTTAGCTAGCACATTTTACATGAACTGAAACATAAAATCATGGAATCATAGAATAGTTAGGGTTGGAAAGGACCTTAAGATCATCTAGTTTCAATCTCCATGACATGGGCAAGGACACTCCCACTAAAATATGACACTCAAGGCTCTGTGAGATTTAACCCATTACCCCTTTTCCTATCACTACAGTCCCTAACGAACAGTCCATCCCCAGTGTCCTTATAGGCACCCTTCAGAAAGGAAGGCTGCTATGAGGTCTCCAAGCAGCCTCCTCTTCTCCAGGCTGATCAGCCCCAACTTTATCCAATCTTCATACGGGAGGTGCTCCAGTTCCATGATCATCCTCATGGCCCTCCTCTGGACTTGTCCCAACAGATCCATGTCCTTTTTATGTTGAGGACACCAGAACTGTACACAGTGCTTCAAGTGAGGTCTCACGAGAGCAGAGTAGAAGGGCAGGATGACCTCCCTCGACTTGCTGCTCAGGCTTCCTTGGATGCAGCTCAATATACAGTTGGCTTTTTGGGCCGCAGGCATGCACTGCCAGCTGATGGTAAGCTTCTCATCAACCAGCAACACAAGTCCTTCCCTGCAGGGCTGCTCTGAATCTCTTCTCTGCTTAACCTGTAGCTGTTCCGGAGATTGCTCCGACCCAGGTGTAGGACCTTGCACATGGCAGGGTTAAACTTCATAAGGCTGGCATCAGCCCACCTCACAAGCATGTCAAGGTCCCTCTGGATGGCATTCCTTCTCTCCAGCATATCAACCAAACCATACAGCTTGGTGTCATCAGCAAACTTGCTGAGGGTGCACTCAATCCCACTGTCCATGTCACTGACAAAGATGTTGAAC
>JANRGW010008656.1:0-49692 GCA_024733675.1 Psilopsiagon aymara | reverse complement strand
ATAAAGAAGTGATGAAAGATCTTCCTATTAATATAACTATCCTATTTGAAGGTGAAGAAGAATCTGGTTCCCCTTCTTTAATACCATTTTTAGAAGCAAATAAAGAAGAATTAAAAGCAGATTTTGCTTTCAATAACACACCAAAAAGACTTTATGGACTAAACCATCATGATCCCAAACAACGCAAGAGATTAAGATCATAGAATAACAGAGTACCAGGTTTTAAGGGACCTCAAATATCTTCTGGTCTAACCTTAAGTTAAAGATTTAGGTCCAACGTTAAATAAACTATTTCTCCAACATGGCTAGCTGATAACCTTCCGTTATGTGCCTGCGCCTCCCAGACAGCAACAACAACAGCCCCCACCCATCCCCCCAAAGCATTGCATGCTGCCTTTTATTTCAGCATCCTATAATGTCATTTTACTATTCCGTATTATTGTTTGATTCAATTGCTAGAAGTCAGGTTTCAAGTATTCTCCCCCCTCTTGCCTAGTTTTCATACCACGTAAATATGTGCATCCTCTCGGAAATGAAGCAAGCCACCAAGTATACCTGGCTAATTGATGATAATATTTTAATTTGTTGGAAGTGAAAGAAATGGATGCATAAACAGCATTACCTAAACCTACTAACTGTGACAGAATGTGAACAACCCTGCATCCCTAAAGGCACACCACTGCATCAGAGACAAGCAGAGCAACAAACATCTTATTAAACAAGTGCAGAAAAGCAAAAGGCAGAAGCCTCCAGGGCCATGTTAATTATCTCAGGGTCGAAGTCACTTGGAAGGCTGTTTCACAGACACCAAAGCAGTCAGATGGCAATGCCAATGCACTGAAGTCCCCAAGGTCCTGCAGTTAGAGCACTGTCATATTTCAAATGACAGGTAATACTTATGAGCACGCTGACACTAACCTCCTCAATTATATTCAATGTCAAGGTTTTCGTGCTCAAGGAACTGCTAATTTTCAACATATACACTTGCTGACAAAAGGTACTTTATCAAAGAAGAGAGTTTAGGGTATCTGCTGCAAGACACTGAATATCCTTTTTGACACTCACAGTGGGAATAACATCCTTCATGCAAGCTCTCAAATGATGAAATAAATATTGCCCTTAGCCAAGCATACAAAAATCACAATATACTTTATTTGCTTTCCTGACAGACAGTGCCTTTGCACGGAAATCTCACTCTGCTATTAACTGAAGTACAGCCAAATATTCTCTAGGTGTTTATCTGAACTTTCTCTAAAGAAAAAGGTCCAAGCAGACATAGGCTATTGCAATGCCTCAAGTACTCAAAGAAGCAAGACTAAAAAGACAGAGTACCTTTCATCAGCCCCCCAAAAGCAGCCATGCGTACTATGGAGCAACTTCAGTGCTATTACCAAGAAAAAGGTAAGCACTGAATTTAAAGAGAAAAACATTTGAACATGCAAGTATGATTCCTTGTTTATTCTCATATTGTGTCTTTGCAGAATTGAACCAAAAACACAATTAAATGAACTTGATTTGACAGTCAGTACAGAAAAGAGATTAGCTGGCACAGATATAGCTATGGATGAAGGAACATGGTCTCATTAGAGCCTTCTATCCATTCAGACAGCTGCTCCCACTTGCAGCCATTAATATGAACTGGAGACAGATTCTGCTGTGAGTTGCACCAATTTAAATCCAGAACAACTCTTATCTGGCCTCCAATTTGCATTAATGGTCAGAGGTGGCACACTGAGATTAAGCACAATGAAGGCAGACCCCATGCTTGGAAGGGGAAGAAGCATTACACAGAGAGGCTCTGAATTTAAAGGGACACAATGCAATTTAAAGAACACTTGTGGAAACACAAAAAACCTGCTAAATCAGAAATAATATTTGAAAAAAGTTAAAGTCTTATTTCTTTTAGTTGACTAAAAGCAGTTTCAGTGTTTCCTCACTATTTGTAAAAGTTACAGCATAGTAACAAATGCATCTGAATATACTATATTCCTCCAGAACATGCCTTTGTGGCATTTAACAGTTTAGCAGTTACTTGTTCAAATGCTCAGATAAGAGTATTAGATCTCCCCTATTTTCTCTTCTTACACTGCAAAAAAAGGCAAACTAGTTAGTAGCTGAGTAGCAGCATCAGCAACCCCATTTGTAACTGAAGTAAAGATGAATTGTGGAAATACTACGCAAGTGCTTCAGGCTACTCTTACCATCTCATATTCATTCAACAATTTCTACACAGCTCAGAGGAAAGCTATTACCTTCCTGCATGTTGTGATCCAAGAATTCCTTTATAATTATGCCTGTATCACCCATGTTAACACTGAACTTGCAACCAGAACATGCTGAGGTATTAAAATAATGAAGAGTTCATTAGTCCTCTACTTTATTAATTGGGAATGGAAGAGTTGAAGAGTTAAAGAAAACATACCTAAACATGAGATTTATACACCTGGACTTGCGTTTCCAACTCTACACAGGTATTTCCAATTGATCTGACTGATCCTCTTCGAAACAGCTGCTGCAGTAATAAACCAATATCCACTTTCATGAAAGGGAATACTTCAGCAACAGGAGTAGCAATTTTTGGCCATATAACTACAGATTCAGAGCTCGAAATTTTTACTGAGCCAGCAGATGGATCTCATAAAGCACTATGTTCTTGTTAAACAAAAAAAACCTCACCAAACCAACAGCAAAAACAAACAAACAAAATTCCCTAACCAAACAGCAGACCAAAAAACATCTGCACCCTCAAAGCACAATGTCATTCCTGCCACTAGCCCAAGAAGAAATTTCAAGGGTTTGAGATTTCATGAGGAAATAACACACTCAAACAAATAACATTCGGTATTCACACAGACTCCTTAGAGGTCTTGGGTTATTTAACATCTGGCCACTCAATCCTTTTGCAATGCTTTATACAGAAAAATTCTACAAATCTGTTCTATGAACACTGGCTTCTAAAGTCAAAATGTATAAACATGGATTAACAATCTGCTCTGCTTTCACTGCTAACACTGAAGAACAGACCTGCTTATAAACATATCAACACACCAACAGCTTCCTCTCAACCTTAGCTTCTTCTGAAAAACGTTCCAAGTAACTCACAAACATGAGTTAGACAAAATGAGTTCAGACAAAACAAAAAATAAAAAATCAGCATTTATTTTCCATCTCACATTTAGTTATTAAAATAATACCCTTTTGTGCTGATCTGCCATGAACTGAGAAAACATCTTCTCATATAAGTTTAGATATACAATAGTACTACAAAGTTGTTCACATCTTATCTTAAAAAAACTGTTAAGCTGTAAAGAGAAACAGAATATTTTTCCTTAAGTCCTTTAGCTTTGAATAAGCTTGGGCATGCTCAAGTCAGTAGAGGCTTTTTTGTTGTTGTTTTGCATGCTTTATTTTTCAATAGGGAAGTCAAGTAGGTAATACCACTCTAACAAGTACTCAGAAAGTAAAAGTTACTTACACTTAGGGGAATTCAAATAAGCATCTTTACTCACTTAAAATCTAATTTTAAAACACCGAAAAATACAGAGGTCATTAATGGAAGTTCAACAATTCCCATGAGCTTGGGCAAAGAGCAAAAGTATCACATTTTCTGAAAAGAGTTTTGATAGTTTAAGATTCGCATTTTTATATTACCAAATATATATTGTATTTCAAATCTGAAACTGCTACATATCCATCTCTAGAGAGGGACTAAAAGTTAAGCATCCTAAACATCACATTTCTCAGTAGATTTCATGTGCACTTCCTATATCTAAACAAAATACATGTATATATTACTATGACAGGTAATTTTACACGTCGGAAGACACTTGCATATGTTTTTTTCCCTATGTGAAAATGTAGGTGTTTCAGTTTGTGGGAAAAACTAATTTTTCTCAATGCACACTAAAATTCCTAATTTTGACCCTAAGAATCATACTATCTTACTAATCTTTTCAGGAGAATGAGACTTTATGGACCAAATTTAAGGTAGTCCAAGTTCAAGAGCAAGTACAGGGAAAAAGTGTTTCTCTTTGTTACCACTTCACTACTGCTCAATGCCTCCCACTGAAACCATGACCTGTTTTAAGGTATCATATAATCACAGAATCATTTGTGTTGGAAGGATCCTTAAAGATCACCGAGTTCCAACCCCCTTGCCATAGGCAGGGACACCTTCCACTAGACTGGGTTGCTCAAAGCCCTGTCCAACCTTGAACACTCCCAGGTTTGGGGCAGCCACAACTTTTCCGAGCAGCTTGTTCTATTGCCTCAGCACCCTCACAGTGAAAGCCACAACATACCATAAGGACACTTAACAGCATAATTTAAGATTAGCATGATTTAAGACATGTTCAATTCTTGTACCAGCAAAAACTCCTCTGACGTGAAACCTTAATTAATGTGTTTTGCTCATGTTGCAGGCAAGGCTCAGTGGCTGAAACTGTCAAGCAGCTCTGCACCACACAAAACCCTTTACAGGGCTATTAGCACAGCAAGTTCAAAGGCAAATTTCCAGAACATTCATGATTTTTTTCTGCAGAAACATTAGCTTTCTGCAGAAGCTAATGGTAGGTGTTAAAAGAAAGAGCCTGGCAACTATAATGTTCCTAATGCTGAAATGTTGGTTTTTTAACAGTACTGTGCTTCCACAAAAAGAAAACAAAGCAACCAACCCCCCCGAGAAACAAAGAGATTTTTTTCTCCAATTGTTAAATAGCAAACAGCATTTACAAAAAACGATAAATACAAACAGATTTTTACTTTCATTGACCTACCTCAGCAAATACCTCAAAATTTAGCATTGCGTGGCTCAATTTGAATCTGAGATCCTACGCCCAAAAACCTTATTTAATGCCATAGCAATATAGAGTCAAGCACACACAAAAATATTTCTCTCACCGCAACATGCCCACATGAACTTAGATAATCAAATTCATAATTGGAGCTGCATTGGTCATTTTTCCCATGAATATAAAATCATGATTCACTTAGCGTCCTCTGAGCACCTGGTATCTGCCCAGCCCTTCTTTCCTCCATGAATTGTCCAAGCTCTGAAAGCAAAACATATCACAACTGCAACAAGATGCACAGGAAACCAATTCCAAACTGGGCCACGTCCCTCTGCAGGGGCAGCATGTAGAGAAACGAAGTTCCCAGATTTTCAATTCCTCCAAGGCAGTGACTTGGGTTATGATTTGAAAAGCACAAAAACACTACAGTCAACTTTGTAAGAATGGATATTACACATGTACAAACTTTATAAATATATATCAGAAATATATACATGTACATACATACATACACAGATATATATATATATGCTTCCAAAAGTTGAGTAAGCCAAGACACTGCATTTTCAGGTTTCAATGCGTTAGAACCTGCTTATTCAGGACCTACTGTTGGGACTCTAGGGTTTGTTTGAAGAGAAGTTTCTCCCGAGAAGGCAGCAATTTTATTCTTCTGCTCTTTTACCTGCACATTACCATCACTAAAGTTCAGCACCACTCGTGTGCTAAAACTTGAAATGACTGTTTTTTCATAAGGTAATAGACTTAAACATTATTTAGGGAGAAATAGATTATTTCTTCCACAAATGTGATGGAAATAATCTGCAAGTACTTTCATTTAGAACCATTTATGATGAAAATTCTTTCACACTGTGGCTCCATTCTAGCATGGTATAAAAATTTATATTAAAGCTGACTCTGAAACATTTGCAAGCTGTAATACCATTCCAGTACTTAATTGAAAGAAATCAAACCCACTGCAAAAGAGACTGTTGGCTGATTATGCATGTAAGTAGTAAGCCACGGGAAAGTATTGTTGATCTCTCACAGCCAGAGTTGTATAAAATACTTGCAGTGGATGAGAAAAGATATCCTGCATGCAAACAGCTTCACTTTTCCTTATTACAAAGACACAAAAAACTCTCCATGTTGTACAGTTTTTCCTCTGATAAATATATCCCTTTTCCAGAAGGAAAAAAAAAGGCCTATTATATAAAGTCTCAACATGGCAGTTAAGGCTAGTTTAACATTATTCCTTAATTATTTATTATAAAGCCACGTAATTGAATATCCACATACCTAACAGGCATCACAACAGACACTTTAAGCGTCACAATTACCAGTTTAACTCTTTCATTCATTCAATAACATCACATTTTTAATTAATGAGGGCAACTTCAAAAATAATATGCCTTTTAATCTGCTTTTAACATTGTTTCACACTCAACATGCCCACAAGAAGTCCCATACTTTTGCTACCACACTAGAAACACAGGTTGTATAAATCTTGTGACCTGACCTGTGCAGAAGATAGTAGTCTCTCCTTGAGGATGCTGGAGGACATAAATTCATACAGTGAATGCAGGCCCAATTGCATTTATTGCGTTTACACTTTGTAAATTATCTGGAAAATGCCCAAAACAGCCTAAGAAGGTGTGCAGTATTACTGTAGCGTTGTGTGGGAAACAGTGAGCAAAGACTATTGTGGCTATGTCCTTACAATCTGTCTTTTCAGCATATAAAGATATGGGGGAAAATGGGATTCTATAAAGGATTCCTGTTGGCTTGGTTGGAAAATGAGGAAATTGCCTTGTTTTGAGTATGTTGTTTGGATTTTTATTTTTCAACGAACAAAAGAAATACTCAGTAAGTTATTCCATTGAGACAAAGGAGCTGAGGAGCCTTGAGAAGCATGTTTCAGGTCCTTAAGAAGGTGGAATGCCTGCAGGGACAGCAGCAGGCAGAGGTACAGGGTGACAGCCTCAGCAAGCCAGAGCACAGCTAACAGACATGAGGGCACAGAATCATAGAATAGTTAGGGTTGGAAAGGACCTTAAGATCATCTAGTTCCAGCCCCCCTGACATGGGCAGGGACACCTCACACTAAACCATGCCACCAAAGGCTCTGTCCAACCTGGCCCTGAACACCACTAGCGATGGAGCATTCACAACTTCCCTGGGCAACCCCTTCCAGTGCCTCACCACCCTTACAGTAAAGGATTTCTTCCTCATATCCAATCTAAACTTCCCCTGTTTGAGTTTGAACCCGTTACCCCTTGTCCTGTCACTACAGTCCCTAATGAAGAGTCCCTCCCCAGCATCCCTGTAGGCCCCCTTCAGATACTGGAAGGCTGCTATGAGGTGTCCATGCAGCCTTCTCTTCTCCAGGCTGCACAGCCCCAATTTTCTTAGCCTGTCTTCATACGCAGGTGCTCCAGTCCCCTGACCACAAACACTTACCAGGATGTGCAACGAGCAACTCGACACAAACTGGAGCAGCATGTAGCAGATTTGTGGACTCAGAATTAAGACCTACCCTGCAGGTCAGCAGCCCAAGTTGTGTTTGTGGAAAAGTGACCTCCTAAACATGTGGGAAGGGCTGGATGGGCCACAGAGCAACAGGCATATTTAAGCCCATCCAATGGGCTCCAAACTACAAGAAAGTAAGTTACCTGTAGAAGAGGAGAGTTGGTAGCTGCCTCAAGCAGTATTTCCATCAAAGCCACAGTGCACTCTTCAGGGCTGGTAGTTGTGTTAACATTCAAATACCCCAAACTGAGATATTACCATGTTTCCTTTTGTTCCTCTTGCCAGTCTGTTTAACCACTTGCTGGGGATTTGACAGATGACCTCATTGAGTACATAGCCATTACAATTTATCCTTCCTGGTTTCTAGGAAAAGGTTTGATTGGCGAAGGCTTCGCATTTGGTTTTTGGTTTGCCTTTTTTTTTTTTTTTTAGTCTGTTGTTTGGTTTTGGGGGGTTTTTATTTGTTCAGGTTTATTTGGGGGTGTGTGCTAGGGTTTGTTTTGTTTTGTTTTTATTTTGCTAGTAATTGACTCCTGGCTGTCAACAGATGCCAGCAGAAGAGTTAGATTTGTTAGAGGAGCAGCAAGACATGTTTCAGCATGTGACACACATCACACACTGACAGGGGCTGGGAGATACAAGCTTTTTATGAATGCCAGAATTATGTTCCAGCAGAGAACTTAAACTTTGATATCTTCCACAATTTCTCAAAATGAGTAGTACTTATATAAAATGAAACAGCTGCCCACACAAAAATTAAAGCCACAATTGCCAGCACATTTTATTGGATCTATAAAGGTATGCAAGGCAGCAAAAAGTTTCGTACTTATACTTCGCAGGGAAGTAAACTCAGTCAGAAAGCAGCTTTCTGACTTCTGAAGACACTTACTGTTCACAGAAAGCAAACATCAGTCTTTACAGCTTTCAAAGGAAGCCACACATTATGTCCCTGGAAGCCAATACAGTGTCAGACAAGTGATCCTGTGGGTTTCCTGGGGGAGTATAAGAAGAAAACAACAAAAATCTACTAATCAGGAGCACTGGATTTTGACAGAGACAGCACAACTTCCTCCCACTAGTGACGCTGATGGATGTTTTCTATACTAAAACTGACAGTGACAAAAGGCTTTAACGTAAAGGAGCATTTCTGGTCCTTCTTCCTGCATCTGGAAAGGCTGGTGCTGACTGACAAGCAAGTCAAATATTACAAATGACTGACATCCCTAAAACAAATACGGAGGTAGGGTATCTTCAAAGAGCAAATGCTGGTAGGATTTTTTTTAATCACTTGTTCTGGTTACTGGTTTTGCTGCATCTGGCTGACAGGAAAACTTTATTTACCTGGTCTTCTTCACCGCCTGCACCAGCCCTTCCCTCGCCTTTCAGCCCAAAGAAACCAAAAATAGGTACCCTGGGATTCCTCAAGTAATGAACAAATTTTCCTGATCTGAGATGTTGCTCACTATATATATGAGCATTACAGAAAAGAAAACCAAATTGGGAAAAGATAAAAATTAGTGTGAAGCCAGAAGTAGAACAGAGAAAGCAATAAATTGTGAGGGACATTTTATCCTTCTCATTCCCCATTTCCATCACTGCCTGGTAAACACAGTTACTGTCTCCAGTCCTTTCCTCCACTTTTTCAGCAAGCTTGGCTTTGTCTTCTCATGGGAAAACAGATAAACAAGAGATGAGGAAGAATTAGTTTATATATTTTATGTTCCTCTGAATTCCAAGTGATGGTCCAACAGTGTTTGAGAAGCTATCTGAAAAACCCTAATTCCTGAATTGTGGCACTGACTGCACCATTCCACAGCTAACCTGCCAGCAAGAGCTTAGGTTTTCCACACATTTCTGCTCAATCCAGAGGCAGAGCCCATTTATTGCAGAGTCAGCACAATGTGGCAAAGTAAGTTGCATTTCTTGGGAAAAGAGCATAGTAAGGATGTGTATTTAGAGCAGGATTAGCACCTGCTGCAAATAAAAGTGAGATTTATACTCGCTATGGATGTAGTCACCAAGGAACAGAATAAATTTAATATTCAATTAAGGAAACAGGAACTTAATTTCAATACAGATGAGGACCATGATGTAAACCATAGCATTCTACAACGTATCATGGTTAGCATGATTTTAATGGATCATTAGAAATGCTTATGGAGCCTATGAGTTTCTGGACACCAATTTGGGATCAGTAGTAAAAAAAAACCTCACTCTCTAGTTACCTCCTAAAGCAACTTAGCATACCATATATGATGAAGAACTACAGTCTACTGGAGAAAAGATACTTAACTCCTTACAACACAGCAATAAAAGATGCCGGATCAGAGACAAAATTTGACAGCTTTGATTTGACAGGCTTTGAGAATACCCCTCTATAAAGTACTATATTTTATATGCTTCTTTCTTTCTTTTCAAAATGACTTTTTCTGCAGACTTCCTAATATGAGCAAAAAAGAAGAAAAAATTCAGTACATCTTTTTAGTTATGCCAAATGTTTAACTGTTTATTACAGTGCAGAACCCTGGATAAAATACCAAGCTCTACCTGCACGTTAAGAATTTAAGTATGTCCAGAATCAAACCTGAAGATGACTGCTTATGAAAAAAATCCTTTTGGAATCAACATGCATCCCTTGCAGTCACTTGTATCCACTTCCTTTCTCCTTGCTTAGAAGTTATCCTTCCTACTCTGCTGCTTTAATATCTTCTCATATTTACTATGCTCTGAAAAATTTTAATAAATATTCTATGTGGTATCTATAAAGCAAATAAAAATGATTAACTAACAGTCAGCACAAATGCCTCTAAAGCAGCATGCACTCCTCTTTCATGCAGGATCAAGTTCAATACCATGATAAAGGTTAAGTTTATTAAGCATTAGAGAGAACTGAGTTCTCATAATTCAACCCCTCCTTTCCCCCCTCTTTTTCTTTTTTTTGAGAAAGTGTAATAAAAGGAGGTACACAGCTAAACGGTAACCTTTAGGAGCACTGTGTGTTACTATGCGAGGAAGTGTGCTGTATTTGATTGCTAGTTTTTATAAGATTAATTAGGCTGGCATGGTAATTGGTATTTTTTGGTAGATGAGAACAATTAAATAATTTGTTTCCCTTTAAAGGAATTCCATGATAAATGTAACACATAGATGAATAACTACACTGCTTTATCACAGCAGTGCATTTTTAAACATAAAAACGAATGCATCCATTTGGTAGGCATTTGAAAACATTATGTAGCACAGCTTTTTTTCAGACAGCAAGTCCTTCATGGATTTAAATCACCAAGCCAGATAGATAATAAAGGTCTCCTATTTAACAGGATGACAGATGTCATCAACAGAAAGCCTTGATATTAGCAAGCTAGCACATCTCAGTTCAGGATTATTGCCTGCGCACAATATCTATTGTAATGGAACTTCCACTCACACAAAAATCATTTAGTTTGTAAAAAGTCAGCACTGTTAATACTGCTTGTGCTGCTTACCTTTTACTTGTACTAGTATCTATGTTCACAGGCATAACAACCTGTCACAAATCTGACCTTCTGAAGCCACACATTAGTATGCAAGTATGCACAGTATAGTGCAAATACTAATGATATTTACACAGCATAGTTAGACCTCAGACCGATTAATATATTGCCTACATCAGTTGAGCCACAGCAACTCTCTTACCACTTGGTCTTAGCTCATAAAATGCAAGGTAAGGAAGTAACCTGCATTTGCAAAGCCCTCTTTCACATTAGGTTAAGCCAAGTCAAGTAAGTTTTGTCAGAACATCACCTGTCACTGTGTTTCTGCTAACCAATAGTAACCAAACAGTTCTTGGTATGTTGATCATGTATATAAACCTGTAAGACGCACTGCTGCTCCCTCAGGAATAGTTTCATACATATGCTAAAGTAAGAGATGAATCACACAATCAGTACCTTCTTCCTATGGCACCAGAAATGTCTTGCATGCACCTTGACCAGTACTTTGACAGACTACATCAAGACTTATTTGCCCAGCAGCTGAGTGAGCCATGACCTCCAATTCTAACCTCGCCTGTCTCAAAGCTACCACAATACTGGACCTCTTAACTTCACAGCCTTTGTGGTAAAACTTCAGCCTACACAAACCACCTCAGCACAGGCTTGTAACAGAATATAAATTAGCTGTTAGAAAGATGACATAATGCTGTAGTTAGATGATGAAGCTTCTAACACCCCAGTAGATGCTATTTTTCTGAGCAAATCAGCAATTCTTGTAACGACTGCAGGAGGCTCAGCCCAGATGCACACAAGCACCTATCTGAGGAACTGGGACTGGAAGTGGGGAGTTTAAACAGATGTGAAAAACCTGCCTACCTCAGTGAATCTGGCCTAAATGGAAACAGTTTATTGCTCATTAATTGGAAACTGGGAAAAGAGACCAACCAGCCTAATGTCCCAGTCCTGAAAAGAGACCAACCAGCCTAATGTCCCAGTCCTGAAAAAAGGAGAAGAAATAAGCTTGTTAAATACAAAAAATTTAACTGTACATGAGGCAACTTCTGATCTTGCTGGAAGCAGGAAATACAAATTCAATTTTATGAGCTTTATCAGGCACCATGTGACCATGGGACTTCTGCTAGCAAAGGTAACTATAAATTCTGGCTGGACTCTGTCAAGATTCCTCTAACAGAGCCACCAACAGTCTTGGGAAAGTTTTATTGAAATCTGTAAGCTCACAGTCCCTATTTTGGTGTTGCAAAATGAAGAAGGCACTAGCAGATTTTTAGTTCAGAGGCTGAACTAGTTTGTGCTGGTTTTGGCAGTCAGAAACATTTTGCTATGAATCAGAAATTAATTCTGTATTAAATGAGAATGCAAGTGCTACCAAGCAAGTGCTCCCTCTCAACGACCCCCACCCAGACAAGACAAAACCCCAAAGCTACTCTTTTAACACTGCAAAGAATATTAGGTACAACATACAAGAGCATCCACAGAATAGGCAACTTCCCCAAGTGATTATTTTAGCCATGATTTATGGAAATCAGAGGGAAAGGGATAAGGTGAGTCAACCTGAGTTCAAGCCCAAACGATTTGAATGCCCAGACTAGACACCAGGCAAGAGAGCAAAACGAACACGAACTATTTCAGATTTTTTTGCATTGCTTCCAGGAAACAGCTCCAAGACCATGGCTGCTCTGTCTTTACTGCTAAAGCCTATAGACCAACTGGGAGAGACACATTCCCTTTTTTGTGAAATTTTGTTCTAAGCAGGGTTTTGACTACTGGGATCTCACTTCCCTAACTTTGGAAAGCTAAATCTGGAGTGTTTTGCTGATCAGAAATGTCAAAAAGCATGCAACATGACAGGAGGAGGAGAAGGACATTTTGTGAAGCATGCTTGCTTCAGGTACAAAGGAGAAAAAAGTATATTGATGACTTTTACACTAGAATTTTACTGACATTATTTTACCCTGCTTATAACTGCAAATGGGTAGTAAGATTAATTTTACAGCAGCAGATTTTCCCCATGAATTCAACAGTATTAGATTAAAGTAATGTTTCAGTTGTGCTTAATCTAAATTTCTGTCTTCTAAACTGTAGGCAAAAGGTTTTTAATCACTATTTCTGTATCATCTGATGTTAAAAGTACATCAATTTTGTTTCCCACCAATATGATTAAACTCTTATTTAGGTAAGAAGACACTGTTAGCAAGCAAATAAATTTCCTTTAAAATCTCTCTTGTGCTACCAGTTAATAGCTTCTTCAACCAAACCAGTAAAAGTACACTGGTCTTGGACTTATTTTCTAGCTATATGCTGAGCAATGAGTGCACCATGTTTCTCCCCTCTAATTCTACCTGTACCAGATTAGCAACATACAGAACATAGATTTGAATTTCCCTCTACACGACTCTTTAAAAACAAAGGACTGTCAGAATCATGAACAGCCAAATAGTGTGATTTTTAACTTATTTAATGAAGGACAGAATGGATTTCTGCTTTATAAAATATAATTCTAATTAATACCAAGAATAAAACACCCTGCGCTGTTATCAAAAAGTCATAAACCATCTGGGTTTAACAATAATCTGTCTGAAGAGTACAATACGTAACAGAAGTAAAATTCCTTATTGCTGTTCATCATCATCTATCTTTAAAATGATACTGCGCTCACACATTAATTACAGATATTAGATAAGTAAATTGCATCACAATGCCTGAAAGACTGGCACACCAACTGCTGGAAGAGCATAAAATCATTAAATCAGCGAGATCCTTCCTCTGCCAGGTGTGCCAGTGAGCATTATTTCACAACGTAACACTTAGTCCATCATTTACTTTCAGCCGTACTTGTGAAATCTACCTCCCCATAAACACTTAATGCATTGCCACTCGGTCTAATAGGTGAAAAAGCCTTTTCCAGGTGGGGAAGGGGGAATTACTGGGTTCTTGACACCGCTTTCAAACACCATCAGCACAAGGAAGAGTGAACTCTGCCACTTGGAGATTTTTTGTTTTGTTGTACAGATAAGATAAACATACTGAAGGACAAAACTGACCTTTTACCTTAATATATCTACAATTTAGAGTAAGTGCACAGTGTAAGCTTCAGGCCTAAGCACCACCACAGGTATGGAGGCACTACTACTGCACAATCCCTCTCAGAAGTATCCCTTTTTGGAAAAAACAAACCACTACAGAATTTCAACCCCAACTATCAGCCCTGATGCAGTACCACCACTCTTGGGGACTACACCCAGCACTTGCCTGTGTAAGGCCCAGCTACATTTGGTTTATGAAGCAAACAAGAAGGATGTGCTCTTCCCTCTCTCTTACACCAACTCCTCCGCAGCCGATGCCTTCTACTTCGTTAACAGCCACACCCTTAGAACACAGCATAGCTTTGGTGAAGCCAGCTCCTCAGCTGGACCTCATTTTAGTTAGCTGGCTCCATTGAGTCAAGCCCTGAGCAAGAAGGAGAGAGATACACATCTCTTCAGCCAGTACACTCACTGAGTGTCTCTTCTGCACCCTTGAAAGGGCAAGGATGACTTGTACCGCCTTGTGCTTCCCTGGGCAAGAAAAGCCACCTTTGTGCTTTGCACAAACACCTGCAAAGACAAAGGCATTTATTCACAAAATGATAATCCACCCTGTCCTGCTTAGCAAGAGTTTTCCTCCTCCACAAAGCATTAATACTATATTTTTATCTACTTTCAACATCATTCTTATATGGTAAAATGTTTCACTCCATGGGAAAATAAACCCTGCCTTTAGCGAGGATAGCTTTCGTAGCATACCACCAAACATAGGGGTTTGACAGCTGACTGGTGATAAACAATAAAAGGTTTGAACACAAGACAAAATACTTGTGTGGGCCACTATTCACGCCAAAAAATTCAACAGAAAGTGAGGAGCAGCGAAGACAGACAATAAAGTATCTCAGAATTGAAGCAAAAGAAGCCTGCAGAAAACACTGGCCTGGAAGGAAGGAAAAACTAGCAAAATATATCACTAGGCATAATTAACAGCTGCGTGAGAAACAAACCAGATTTCAGAGGAAAACCTCCTTCTGTACAGGTTTAAGGGTAACAATAAAGCTTAAACTGCCACCAGCATTTGATTAGTACATTACAGATGGAATTTAAAACTGGCAGCTTAATAATCAAGACCTCCCCAGGAGATCAGGCTCCCATTAATGCATCTCCTCCTTCACCCGGTCCAATCAACCTGCCCTGATACTTTCCCACCACCTGAGAAAATACATCTGCTGGTTAAGAAAAAAAAAAAAGAGAAGAAAAGCTTTTCCTGGAAACAGATTAAATATTTATACCATGTGATTACTGATGTAAACTTTACTGCACAATTTTCTAGATATAGATCGGTACCTTCATTGCAAAACTTAATCATGCACTGTTCCCTGAAAACTGCTTAAAAATATGTTTTAGAAACTGTTCACAGAAGGTAATAAAACACACTTAAAGTCTCATAAAACTTATAATCATTGCTCCAGCCATTTTACTACTGAAAAACAACTGTGTTCAGAAGTTGAACAGTCTTCACTAACAGTACATATGCCCTTCCAGTACCTAATAAGCTGATAATACTCTGGGTGCCTGTAATACACAATTCAAATACCTTGCTTACCAACGTGTTTAGTATTCTGCAAATAAGTCTTTGCACCAATTAAATCCCTTGTTATTATGAAAATGCTTCCATACTGTTGTAATAACACAGGATAACACAGTCAATGCTACTCTAATCATGAGGCTATTCTTTGAATAATTGCAGGATTTATGAGTAATCATTACCAAGGATATGCTACTATTCAGTACAGAGTACACAAAACCTAATAATACCTTCCAAATAAATCTGATTAATGTTATAGTATTCTTTAAGAGAGGCATGTACATAAAAAAAAAACTTCCTGAACCACTGAGAAGCAGTACTATACAGTGCAGTAATTCACTGTAGCAACTCTGAGTAATTTACAAGCACAGAAACTTACAAGAATACGCAGGCAACAAAAAAATCTGTTCTCTCTGTATCTTAAAATATTGCCAAATATGAGGCGTGATCTGAGGGAAAATTATTACCTCTATTTGCCCTAGCACAGGCAAATTCAGAGAGACTATCTGCATATAGGAAACTTATGGGGCAAACTCAGGAATAAGGAAGAGCAAGTCAAGAACCTGCAATATCACCAAAGAAATATTTAATGGTAGTGGCTTAAAAGCTTCTACTGAAATCACGGACAGCAGGAGAACTACATCATTCATCATCAAAACAATTAAACACATTACTTATAACACATAAACTCATCTTATTACTGAATAAGTTACCTTACAGTTACCTAAAAACAAAACTATGGGGCTGCACAGCAAGGAACTCCTACCATCAAAAAGACTATAACGCTAAGATTCAGAACTAGTAGGAGCTTACCGAAAGCCTTAACTGATTTTCTTCAAGTAACTAAACAATCACTTACAAACTAAAACTAAGGAATGAAATTAAAATTAGTAAAAAATCTTCAATGCAGTATAAGAATGCAAATATTTTAGAAACTTATGAAACTAGTAACTTACATATATGAAGACATTTAAAATCATCTTCACCCACACAACTAATCAAACCTGCGAAAGTCAGTTCGGCAAGGAAGAAATACACAGAGATCCCTTCTTCCAGGGTGAATTAGTCCCAAAGTTCCTTCACCTGTGCCTGATAGAACACCTGAATTTAAAGTGCCCTACCAAACCCAAATCTTTCCAATCTTCTATCATTCACTCCTGGGAACAGCCAAGAAAAGGGTCAAGCAGACCCACATGTGTGTAACTTCCTCAGCTTCCCTAAACAGGCATGCAAGGACCAGCACAGCTGGCCAATGGTGTGATATGAGTTATGCTTCAAGGCAGCAGGCAGTATTCGCATTCAATAGGGTACAGAAAATGAAGAAACAAAGGCTCAAGTATTTAAATGACTATCTGGAAGAACCTCCCCATCTTGCAGATGAGTTGCCTGCAGAACTTTTTGACACAGTGTAACTCCTAAGGACGCAAGGGCTACACTTGGATTCTCCTCATCTTTCGTATTTCCATATTGCCTGCATTGCTTTAAGAACACAATATCCATACCTTCTGGCAAGAAAAATAATCTTTAAACTGAATCTGCTTCAAGTTCATTAGAAACATTTATTTGTCATAATTATGCTCTAAGATATTAGTAATAATATATTACAAAATACAATAAATTCATACCAAAAGTGAAAAATATCAACAGCCTGCTATGGATCGATAAATCTGTTTATTTTTCCCTCAGAAGACATTAGTTACTCAGGCAGACCACTCTATTAGCAAATCTCTCCAAACAGAGAAGATTAAATATTCCACAGAGAGATTAATAGTAGGTAAACTGTTGCTTCTGGTCTCCTGCCCAGCAAATGCTTTTCTAAAGGAATAAAAATATTTCCATGCCAACCACCACTATACAACTCCAGACTCCACCTCTTCCTTTTTTAAAAAGCAAATTACCCACACAGAAAAAAAATAAAAATTTACCGATTTATTATGTAACAATCGGATGGACAAAGCTCACCTAAAAGGCATTAGTATGACCCAGTCAAGCCAGGTAATTCCATATGAACAACAGTATCCAGCAGCATCCTACATAAAGTTGTTACAGAAAACAAAAAGGAATCTTTGCACATAAATACTACACTAGACAATTAGAAAAGTGAGATAAGAACATCTGCGAAAAGCTCTTCACAAAGACAGCTATTCTCAACAAGTCTGCAATGGGAAAAAAAATTGCATTCTTTTTTTTCTTTAATGCACCCAAATCACATCTCTAAATGCATTTTACATGAATTTACACTGTGCCTTCAGGGGCTGCAGGCCAATTCTAAATAACTACAGAGATTTCTATCTAGAGCAAGGTCCTCTGATAATATATTAAGTATCAAATAATGGATCTACCTTCATTCAAACATGCGTCTCTGAACAGGGAAGGAAAAAAAAGTAAATCTTCATTGTCCTATAGTGCTGAAATTTTGATCCTGAGATGTTTTCTGCCTTTGATCAGAAGCTTTCTTCAAATTTTCTCACCTATACATGTCACACGCTGTCATACTGCTTGTATGTGGCAATCTACCAGTTCATTGCAGCATTCTTCCAAAATTAGAGCATACTAAATGATATTTTTCCCAAAATATGTAAAATTTGCCTAATGTGCATGAGTACTCCACATGCATGGAAAGAATTTCTTTTAGCAAAGCAAATATCTGAAAACGTTAGATTTAAACCCATTTCATTATATTCACATAGCTGTGGAATTGTGTAAGGTTTTCTTCCTTTTCTTTCTATTTTTTTATTACATAGATTCTTTAGTATGTGAAGGAAGCAATAACAATTCATTAAACTAAGCTACAGAAGAGAAATGCAGAGGCACCGAATTGGTACAGTTTGAAGGCTCTGATTAATAATATGTGACAGCCAATCTAACCTTATAATGGTAAAGCAAGTAAAAAAGGATTGTATGACTGAACTTTTCACTGATGTTTCATTAATCTACTTGCTTATATATATGTAAAGTGCAGTGTCAGCATTTGCCACATCCCCAGGAAGGTGAATATGGAGCAGCTCTACCTTAGCATCCACAAAGAAGTTCCACAGTGTTTAAAATTGATCCCTGCCACTGAAAAATTCCGTGACAGCCATTTTTACCAAGCACACATCCGTTGGTGTCACCACCAACACCTCTGCCTGGGCACACCTTTACCTCCTCACCCTGAAGCTCAAAGATAAACAGCCTTTCTCTGCCTTCAAAGCCATCACTCTGAAAGCCACCCATAGTTAAAATCACAGTTACAGCAGGAAGTTGTTAAATAAATTAAATGCATGCCTTAACCAATCACTTGAACCCATATATATAAAACATGCGCAACAAATAACACAACGACCCACACTACCAGCTTTATCCTAAGTTACATTAACTTGTTTAGAATTTAATCATTTTTTTTTTTTTGCAGCACCTGGCAGTAATCATCAGTACAACAATTAAATTGTATATGCATTACAGTATCTTCCAGAAACAAAAGGTAAAGTAGAATGTCTTGAAAAATGTCAACATTCATTTAACTGCATAGATTTTTTGGATGCCACATAGACCTTTATTAGGTACCAATGTGCAATTCACTTTGATGAACAGCTTCATATAAAAGCAACCCACTTTATGCAGATAAAATACCAAAACACAAAAGAGTCTGAGAACACATAAAATTCTCCTTTGAGTTTTGATCAGTTTAGCTTTAATCAATATACTTGATAATTAAGCCTCAAAACCTGCATGCCCAAATGACATACTGCAATTTATTTTGATTACAGATTGTCATTTGTAGCTTGCCATTTAATAGTCAAACAAAAACATGCCCTCTTTGTAACAAGATGATACCAGCTCAATATCCAGAAGTCCTTCTGATCCCTTGGTGGGCAGGGGAGTCCCTTCTGTCCCCTCTGGACAGCAGGTAAAAGGCTCTGGCCCCCATCACCCAACAGTTCCCTTCTGCAGATAGGTAACCATCTCCATGCTAGTGAAGGTGACAGCAAAGACTTCCGGACGGAGTAATCAAACACTTTTTACTGTCAGGCCTGTAAACCTGCACTGACAGATTTGTGTCTTTGTTCCGCTGCCCTAATTCCACTGGGGTTTTGCACAACTCACACCCCAACCACCCCAAGGCCTGTACAAAGGACAGCTCCCAGTGTCTCACTTTTTTCCTGATATGTCTGGTATTAGTTGCTTGTGCTCTATGTAGTGAGTGATAGCTGATGAATAGCTCTCTAACCGCACTATGTGAAACTGCATCATGGAAGGAACCTGTTATTGATGGCACAGTACATTATAATGGAATTTTATATAAATCTTATGGATTTCTTCCCTTTACCTACCAGCATTATTTCAGAGAGAGGTTTAAGCAAGAGTCAACCTGACTTTTGTTTTAATCTCTCAAATATGACAATATAATCAAGCTGTGAATGATATATCAAAGTGCCATACACAAAGACGAATTGACAGGAGTAATTTTTACTACTCAAACGCCTTCAGTTTCATATATCATGATATCCTGTAAAGCAAGCCCACTGACATCTGCTTGACTGTAAAAGCAATAGCTCAGTATAAACCTCAGCTCATCCTTCAAACAGGCATATGTGCTCCCTGCTTATTACTAGCACTATGTGCATTACCACCACTGAAACCTGCATCATTCATTATTTCATTTCTTTAATAACTGCTTATCACATATCAGAGGGCAAAACTTCATATTCTTGCACGGCAGTGTCTTGCATGAGTGTTCTGACAGATATTTTGCTTCTTTCAAACATACTGAAGAACAGAATTTGACAAATCTGGTTGTGATCCAAATAGGCAACGAGGTCTCCTTCTCTTTCTTCTTTTTCTTTTTATTCTTTTTTAAATCTTTTTGTAACTAAAAGAGAAGGAAGGGAGGATTTGTTGTATTCAAGCTCTCACTGCTTCTCATTTTACTTCTAGTTTTGAAGGTTTTCAGGGCTGGAGAGGATCGTAGTTTTGTACCTACAAGAATGAGAACCTCATTTACAGCTAGGATCCTAAGGCACTACTGTAATGTAATTATTATTATCATCACCATCAGTATCAGTCCAATTAATCTGAGTATGTGCTTCTAATGAGTTTATATCTTGAGGCAGTTAATGTTCAGACTGATTTGGGGGGGGGGGGTGCTGTCAAATAACCATTCTTTGCAGCAAATAAATTGAAATCTTTATCAAACTAAAATTACTATTTAGAGAGCAACTACGAAATATCTGATTATAGCAAAAAAATATCAAGACTAGCAGATTAACCTAGCTCCTATGGGGGGAGGAAGAGCTATATTTGCTGGGTTAAGAGATATAGCTTAGCCAAGAGGCAACTTGGGTTCTTCAGAGGAAAAATAAAATAATTTCCTTGAAATAAATGAATTATACAGAAAAGATTCGATACTCTCCCATACAGACCACATGCAGAAAGAATGCATGCTATTTAAATAGCTGTTTTGGTAAAACAGAAATTCAGGAAATTTGTTTTCTGCATATGCCTGTGTGATTCATTAATTTCCCCACCATCCTCAGAGAACATCAGGGACAATTCTTTCTTAGCCATCAGATCCCAGAAAACTTCCAACATGAAATAAGAAAAAAAGCAAACAATAAAACCACCTTAATTTGCTCTTGTCTGATAAAATACTCTGCTACAGAGGCCCCAGTTGTGAATAATCACCATTCATTCAAACATATGAATCAGTCTTCTGCATATAACTGGATTTACAGTGATAGACTCATTTTCAGCTGTGTGTTTGCAAGTATTCGTATTAGAAAGACACCATTTCCAAGGCAAGCATATAAAGAAAAGTGAAGGTGAAAACTTTTTCATTATCTGAGAAGAGAGCCTATTACCTATATCGCTTTCTTAGATATCCATCCATCCACACCTAATGAGTCCTATGATTTAGTCGGAACATATTCATAAAGATGATTCATAGCTGTTGTGCAGCCACTTGATGTTAATAGTGAAGATGATGTCTTAAATCACAGCTGTTTCCCCATGATAGCCAAGGGGCAAAGCAACACTTTGGAAAACATAGGGAAGAATTTATTAAGGCAAGTCTACCAAAGTAACATTTACAAGAAAAATGGAAAGCAAAACGTCAGGGTCAAAGATGCTATAACCAAACCACTAGACAGTATTAGATGTCATATAGTAATCTGCATAACTAAGAAGCTAGTAGTTGTCGGTTCTCCCCCTGCACGCGTTAATGTCACCAAAACATTTACTGTACCCAGCTTGAAAAATTTTATATTTATATTATACATCTATAATCTGTTCTCAGTGTTCTATAAAGATGCATAATAACCTGCATATACTTAGTAACAATAGTCAAGTAAAGAGTCATTCTTTCCTATACTAACAAGAATTTAACCACAAATGAAAAGAGTAAATTTTGACAAAAAAAAAAGGTCTTTTATTTAGCAATTGAATATTGTTGAATTTTAATTATATTGAATAAGGGACAGATACAGTATGTTAAGAGTACCATTACTAAGCCAGTAACAAACACCAAATGACACAGTGTCTTCAGGAAAGCTGTTTATATCCTTCAATTTTAGCTCGTTAATGAGTTCTGCTAGCACAGAGCATACAGGGGTTTACAAGGCTGAATACTCTCTACATATTTGCACTCAGATGCGATTTAATCCAGAAACAATCAATTTATGTAGATTGAAAACTACAGCTTTAAATAATATTGTAGCTTTACAGCCAGGAGGGAAGAAACATGAGTAAATCTGGCACCACACAACAGATAACAACTAGGCACAAGATACCTATCATCTCTTGGAAGTCTCTTAGTAGATTCATAGATACAAAGATGTTGCAGCATGAAGCTCTGGTGAGAAACGGGTGCATTTTTAACTAGAACCAACAATCCCTGACATTTTACTTGCTTTCACAGCAGGACTCCATTTGCCTTACTCATCGCTATTAAAAACATTCGAGTTAATCCAGCAGGATTTCTGAGAAGGCAGTGAATGAGCTGTGATTTTGCAAAGCGGTAGTCTGATTTCTGCCTCCGTTCTTTTGGCCAGTAATTTTAACAAAAGAAATACTGAACTCAAGTTCCCATTACCAACCATATGATATCTTAAAAAAAGAATGACTGCCAAGCTGGGAAAAAATTATGGAGACAAAACCAACATGTACATACACCCTACAAAGTGGAATAATTGCATAGATTAAGTAGGTCAACTACAGGTATAAATTCTTTTAAGACAATCCAATAAGGTACGACAAGTTGCATGTGAAGACATGTTTCAAAAGAATTCAGACCTGCAAACAGGCTTGTTTTACTTAAATCAAGGGAGACAAAACTGAAACCACCTACCCTAAAGGAGCTTCCACTGGAAAGCCGGTCTTACTTCCCAACTTGCTCACTGGAAAGCTGCTGTGGAATAACTGGAGTGACAGAGAAGCACATGTCACAACTACTTCTTCATGGTATTTCTGTCAGGTGATTTGTAACCAGGAGGCTGGATTGGATAGAAAATTATCTTCTTTACATTTGCCATGGAGTATTTTGCATTATTAGAAATTGCTATTCAAAGCACATGAATTCGGCAATTGCTGCCTTCCTTGCACCTTTTTTTTCTTTTTAATAAAGAGAGCTCTGAAGATTTCTGTAACTATTTAGATTTGCAATGTCATTTTCAATACAGACCTATGCCTGTGTACCTGAACTAAAGAAGGTGAAAGGAGGTCAAGAACCACCATGTTAAAAAAACTAAGCCTTTCATTTGGATGGAGATTGGGAATACCCTTAAAAGGGAAAAAAGTCATGGAGAAGAAATTGCTGACAGCTCTTTGGGATCTGTGGATCAGTTCATGGGTTTTGGACGCAGGAAAAGACATGCACATGCATGCAGATTTCCTCCAGCTGCTAAACGCACCTGAAGATTTTTAATTTATAGACATTTTGACTCTTCTGGTAACAGCAGTCTTTTAATCTTGTAAACCACATTTTCTTCCTAATTTTTAAAAAATAAGTTGGGAAAAGAAGAGCTAGAATCGGAATCCACAAGGCTTGAACAGACCATCAGGAGAACCTCGCATTTCTGTAAGCACTGGAACATTAGGCTTATAAATGAGAAACTGATGTTAATCCTAAAGAAATCTGAGTTTTTTTCCCTTTAACTACAGACACAGTTCTAAAAGAAGTTGCTTCAGCAGACAAGCTCAATAAAGCCTCTGGAAATCTCCCTTTCCAATGCACAGGAGCACACACAGACCCACAGGACTCACACCAGAACCTCAAGGAAAGGTCAGCAGAAAGTCCAGACACTAGGACATCCTGTTACAAGCCATCACTTATCTGCCACGCAAACCCCAGAGTAGGAAAATCCAGATTTACGAAGACAACTGCCCTCGGGAAATGAAAGAACAAAAAATTCAGAGCTGGGGAAAACCTCTCACTTCTACACTACACTTTATCATACACCACCTCCTCTCTGAAGTAAAGTCAGAGATAGACGCAGTTGTCACATCTTTAGCAGACTGAAAATTCAGTCTCCCTACCTGAGAGAAGCATCAAGGAGGCATCGTTGTGCACGGCATTTCTTATTTAGACTTCTGCGGGGCAATGCTCATAACTGTTGCGACACACTGGGGTTGGAGTCTCCATGCACACAAAATCTTGCTTGTGCTAGCAATCCTGGCTCTGAGCCTCCAGGTGAATGAAAAAACATGATCATACTGATAAGAATACATAAAAAATAAAAATGTACAACTTCCCACGGCTGCTAAGTTCTCTACTCCCTTCTCCACCCAAATATAAAAATCTATGGATATAAGGTAACTGTAAACATGGTTAGCTTTCACTGCATGCATTCTTCTCCTAGGCTGCTTATCTGGGCTTTTGGTGCAGGAGAAAAAAAAACCCCAACAAACCTGAAACAAAACAAAGCAAACTACTGGAGAACAACGTGTTTAAATTAATGGGAGTTTTGGAAGAATCCAGAAATGTTCCTAAAGTTTCATCCTCATCTTTATAATGTCATGCTTCTAGTTTACTTCATTTATATTAATAAACACTGGTTTACACAATTATTAATCTAGTTGAGAACTGCACTAAAGCTTACTAAATCTGTCTCGAATAACGATGATTAATGGTCCAAAATGATCAGTTTCTCAAATTAATAAACTAAAGCAAATGGTACAGAATAAAGGACATTTCTCCTGGTAAACAGGGTATTCAGTCTTTTTAGTTACTAAGATCTCGAGCAGCCCATTCAGTAATACTACATTCTAATTCACCATAACTACCTATTTACAGAGATTTGCATCAATTATGCTGCCACTTTGTTTTTATTTAAGATTAATTGTTTTTAAATTGCACTAAAGCTTAGTCTCTTGTTTATCTTAATGTTGCAGCAACAAATCTTCAAGAGTTGACTACCGCATTCTTTTTTTCTCGCTGCTTCCAAAGCATGTACAAGACCAGGTTTTTCGTATTACTACACTTACTGTACACCAATACTCCTTTCTGAAGAACAAGTTCTCTATCCAATATTTGAGGTTTGCAAAAAAAAAAAAACCAAAACCAAAACATCTGAACACTTCAAAGATACATTGACAAACTTAAAAATGCAAAGCTAAAATAATTACAGTTCCCCATTACTTCTGTGATTGCTACTCCAAAGCCTTTATATTTTACAGTGCTTTTTAAAGACTAAGCTGGTCACATAACCTAAGCTAATTGTATAGTTTACAAGTGAGAGAAACTATAAAGAGGGTCTTAGGAAATTCACAAAGAAAATACTGAGTATTTTCAGTTCTAATAGCCTTAGATTTAGGTTTCTACATTGGCAGTTTCACCAAACAATGACTTAACACAGCTAGCTGCAAGGTTTGAGCCAAAGGCAACTCACAAACATGATTAGAGCAAAGTAGCAGCAAGCAAATCCTCATTAGGATTTTCAAACTCCAAAAAATCTTCTCCCTTGAATGCAAGGCACCTAGTAAGGACCACAACAATTTCCAAAGAGGAAGATCACATGCTCCCAAGCACCAGATCACAATTATATGGGTTAAGAGGAACAGAAAGCCCTTCAATAACATTCAGATGAATGGCAGCTTCCTTTGCCATCTAAGACACACTGAAACTTTAGTGTCTACTCTTCTAAACAAGGATTGATAGATTTTGCTCAGTGTATCTTCACCAGCAATCTTTGTTTCTCTAATGCCTTTCATTTATTTCTCTTTCTCTTTTCTTCAGGCATTATAGTGTGCAATACAGTTGTGGGAGTTGTTCGTCTACTATTAGCCTCATATTTCTAATGGGAGCTTTTTCTGACTTATAGTATTATAATGCATGGGTGCATGTGCAGTACCTATTCAGCAGATCCTCCCAGACCAATGAGCTACTGCATTCCTCCATATCATTTTCCCAAGGTAGATACACTTTGTGGTCCCTGTTTCCCTATCTGTAGTAGGTTACATGCAACAGCTTTTATATTAACTCACAGAAGCCTCTCTCTGACACAAGACTGAAATGAAAATATAAAGGTGCTGCTTTCAAATATGGATTGAAAAGCTAACAGAACCTCCAACACTACTGGTGAAGAGCTTGCTTTCACTTGAAGATTCCCCTTATAAATTTCAATTTCAAATTACACACCCAGTTTAAATAAGTTTGTGTTCAGTACTTCTGTCATCAACCGAGTTAATAGCATTCATTCTTCAGTAAATGAGAATAACCAAGACAGCAAAGATTAAAAGGGAAAGTTGATAGCTAAAACAACTGGTTTGGCAGCTGCATAGAAGAAACAGGAGTGGTTCAACTACTAAATTCTCACACATCGGTCTGGGAATGCCCTGCAGAGGACTACTTCAGGATACACTACTGGCTGGTGTGGGAAACATAAGTATGAGATTGTTTCAACATGAGAGGTACATTTGAATGCTCTTCAAAGCAATTGTGAAAGCTATGTAAAACCTACTCAAATCTATTTGGAAAGTTATTGGGAAATGGCAAATTACTCATAGCTGCGTGGTTTTGCTTCTGCTGTCGTTGCTTGAAATGCCAGAGCTTGCAGCTAACCTGAAAAATCTAAAAAATACTTTTGACACTTGAAAAAAATTACCAATTGCATCCCAGACACGACTGAACTCTGATCACCCCTCTGTGTGATGAAATGGGAAGATGGAAAGTGAACAAAAACTCCTTTAAGTGACAGAAATGCACTATATCCATACCTAGAAGACGTAACTACAATTAAAAATGATGTGATACTGTGTTTTGCAAGTTCCTGAGTTGCAGTGGTAGGAGGAGGGCACACAGGACATTGCTGCTAATGCTGGAAAGCATCAAATACATAATGCTGTAATCAAGCCTCATGTAACCAACTTAAATATTTCACTATTTTTTCTTTTTTCCTTTTTTTTTTTTTGACCAATGCATTACACAGAACAAGATTCTAACATCTCTTTTGTGAGGAAAGAGCTAAAAAGAAAATGCCAGTTTTACTCAGAGGTAATTTGGCTTACTTTTCTCTTTATAAAACTATGGTTTTCTTCCCTTTTTGTAACAGCAGAGTCTGGAAGAACATTTTAATCACTTTTGTGACACTTAAACTAGTCCTTTCACTTAACTTTTCCCAAACTAGTAAGAAATTCACATCATACTGAAAAGTAAAACCACTTAAATTTCATCTGCTTTCAAGCCTCAACAAGAAATTTCATAAAATTCTTCATCTTCACTTCATCTGAAGTGACCTTGCAAAGTCTAAAGCTTTACTGCTGCATTTCATTGCTCAACAGGCAAGAAAAGACCCACTTGCAGATACCCTGAAGACTAAAAAATCGTAGTTTGCTCCTATGCACATACAAGATAATTTGTGAAAGCATTCATGTGTACAAGATTTCCCAAAGCTTAATGTGGCAAGTTCATAAAACATATTTGTACCTAATGGTATATATTTTAAATCACCTGCACTCACCTCTGTTCTGTTACGATGAATTTTCACTGAGGGAAGAAGGTTTAAATACATAGGGAGAGTTTTAGTAGTAGCTGATTGGATGAAGGTGATCTTGAGTTAGAAACATGTTTGCCCATTAAGACTACTATATTAAAAACAATATGAAAAGACAGTAGTATCACATACCACTTTTAGTACTGCATTCTTGTTAATGACAGCTACTAAAAAGTGTTCCAAGAGCTGTATTTAACATTTATAATGAAATGAAGGAGATTTGGAATATGAGTTTTGTATTCGCTTGGGGGTTTTCTTACCATTTAGGTGTATACACTTTGGAGTTATTAATTTAGTAATACCAGAACCTCTTTTTATTTTGCAGTCTTTCATAAAGGTTGCCCTCATTTAGGTTCCACACTAACAAAAATATCAAAAGACAACAATACATCATACATTCATTGCTGCTGTTAGCACCAGGGTTTGATCAGACTCCTCATTCAGTAATGCCACAAATTCGGGGAAAATATACCTTATTGCAAACACAAAGTCATGTTGGGTTTTACATCGCTGACTGAATAGGAAATACATATCCATACCAGATTCCCAAAATCTTCCATATAAAATTCTCACTAACTGTAAAAAAGAAGTTTTGCTATAAAAAATAGTCTATATGGTTCCTAACCAATACACTCAAACAATGTAATTACACATGTCCATGTTTTCTGCAGATCAGTAAAAATGGGTACATTTTGTTCTCACATCTGGGAGCCAATTAGAAACTAGAAACTGCTGTGACATACAAAGTCTAGGGCCAACAAAACCTTGCAGAGATTGTAGTCTTATACATACTGAAAAAAGTAAGTGTAAAGTTTCTTAAAAAAAAAAAAAAAAAAAAAGCCAACAACAAAAAAAACTATACTGCTAAATTTATATTACACAACTGTACCATATGTCCACCGCTGAACAATGAGAACTGACAAATACTCAGTGACTCTGCAAGCTTCATCACTTCACAAATATGATTTATTTTTTGAAGAGGCAGTCGACTCATTCAATTCCCTACCTTCAACATCATATTCAGTCTTACAGCTCAAGACCACCCAAGTTACTCCAACATACATATCCCTAAGTCAGGACAAAACGAAACAACACCAGAACAGTCAAGAAACAAAGACCTTGCAAATGGACAAGGTTTGCAATTCTCCATGGTAACATGGTACTACAAAAATTACAATCCTTAAAATAGAAATTGGTTAGATAAATGATGCAGGTAACGCAGGATCAAAAAGCCTAGTAAAGAATAAGAAATACCATTTTCAGGTTTGAGACCATAACTGGCATTTTACAGGACCACATGCCATTCCTTGTATGAAGGGAGCTGCTCCTTGGAGATGTTTATTTTAAGTCTCCCTCAAAGAGAGGGACTACTTTCTTGAGAAACTAGAATATCAAGTTGCGTAATATATTTTAAAAGAATAATAAATAATTTTAGATCACCTTAGGTAACCTAATAGATTTTTACCTCTTAGAAAAAGCTTGAAAACTGCCCCTCACGTAGACACAAAACTTCCCCACTTGAAGACGTCCCCACACCAAGCTCTCTTCAGGTTTTCAATTTACAGAAACAACATCATGACTTGAGATTAAATTGCATGTTCCACCTTGAGCTGCAGGGCAAGATGATGGTATACCTGCAACATAGTTCATAACGTAACTTCTCACCTAGTTAATGAGGAATAAAAATTCATCAAAAAAGGTCAGTCACTTATTTTTAAAGTGGTGGTGGGGTTTGGTTTTGGAGGTGTTTTCTGGGCTTTTTTTTGATTTTTTTGTTGTTGGCTATTTTGAGGTTTTTTGGGGGGGGATAAGGGACTATTTTATTAATTTTTCATAGACTGCTACACAATAGAGTAGAAGTCCTGCTGTATCACTATGGCTACACCTCATCACAGGTACTCAAAACACTGAATGGGGCACTTTACATACCTTCTCCACCACCATAAGTAGTGCATTATTGAGATTTGCTAGGAGAAACTGTTTTCCCCCCACAAAGCACCAGTTCTTAAGAAAAACAAGACATTGCACAGAAATGCATTCTAAAAACTTCACTATAAGATTTCATATTCTTGGGATACCGCTGAAGTTTCCCATGTGACCACTACAATGCTTGTGCATTTAGCTCTTCAGGTCAGTGCTTTCTACCTTCATTTTCCATCATCTTGTGTGAGAAAAAAGGTGGGGAGTGGCGGGAAGTGAGAGAGAAACATTTCCTCAGCGTCTCTAATTACAAGCACCACTATCCTCAAAGGGAGGTTTAATTGGCCTGATTCTTATTTTAGCCTAGTCAGTTTGCTCGTATTAAACAATTACTGAAACACATTACGCTGTTGTTCTTGAAATTATTTTTAGACACCATTGGAAGCCTGGCCTTAGCAAAAATTCTAAATTTAATTTGTCATAAAGAGAGTAATGAACATACTTGAGTAAGAAAGGCTCCACACTGACAAAAACAGAGGGAAAAGCAAAAGCTCATCAAGTCATAGCCTAAGTATGAAAAGCTCATGCAAAACTCCCAGCAATGAGAAGATACACAGGGAACACAGTTCAGACAACTCAGATCCGCTGTGTCACTCTTGCAATAATATAAGGCTATTACATAGCATCAGGATGGGAAGAAATTACAAATCTGACCTAATTACTGACTCTTTTGTAGTATATTGCTTCTAGGCTGCTCTCCACTATACTGGATAAATCTAAAACAACAGTTGTTACAACAAGCTGTAACAGTGTAAAGTATGAGAAAGTTGGGGCTGTTCAGCCTGGAGCCTGGCTGTGCGGAGACCTTATAGCAGCCTTCCAGTATCTGAAGGGGGCCTATAGGGATGCTGGGGAGGGACTCTTCATTAGGGACTATAGTGATGGGACAAAGAGTAATGGGTTCAAACTTAAACAGAGGAAGTTTAGATTGGATATGATGAAGAAATTCTTTACTGTAAGGGTTGTTTACTGTAAGGGTGGTGAGGCACCGGAATGGGTTGCCCAGGGAAGTTGTGAATGCTCCATCGATGGTGGTGTTCAAGGCCAGGTTACACAGAGCTTTGGGTGGCATTGTTTAGTGGGAAGTGTCCCTGCCCATGGCAGGGGGGTTGGAGCTAGATGACCTTAAAGTCTTTTCCAACTATTCTATGATTGTATGATTTCTAAGAGAAGTTATGTTGGTTTTGAAGCATCAGGCATGGCCAGCATGGACAATGAAACCAACCTTCTAGAAGGTACAAGTAAGCTACTCTAAAAGTTGTGACTGATACAGAAAGCTAACTATATACACATAAATCTTACAATCATCTGCATATCATAATGGCTGAAGATGAAAGACTGAAACAGAATATAAAAACTGGAAAGCACAAAGCTCTATGCAGCATCCTGAAATGTTGTACTTCAGAGGAGTATTAGAAAAATGCTTATTTATAGTAAAAGCCTTATGCGCTGCAAAATGCTGCTATAATGGACAGTGATAGAACTAAATGTTATAAAGATGAAAAATTCTAAGAGGCAGCTTTTTTGGTTTAAATCATAAAATTTCTTCCCCATATCCAGGCTGAATTTCCCCTCTTTTTGCTTCAAACCATCACCCCTTCTCCTATATAAACAGACCCTGCTAAAAAGTTTCTCCCATCTTTCTTATAAGCTCTGTTTAAGAACTGAAAGGCTGCAAAATAAGGTCTCCCAGGAGTCTTCTCTTCTCTGGGATAGGCAACCCTAGCTCTCTCAGCTTTTCCTCGTAAGAGAGGTGCTCCATCCCTCTGATCATTCTTGTGGCTCTCCTCTGGACCCTTTCCAACAGGACCATGTCGTTCCTATACTAAGAGCTCCAGAGCTGAACACAGTACTCCAGGTGGGGTCTCACCAGAGCAGATGGGCAGGATCATCCCCCCTCAACCTGTTGGCCACACTCCTCTGGATGCAGCCCAGGATACTATTAGCCCTCTGGGCTGCAAGTGCACATTGCTGGCTCATGTCCAAATAGTCAATACCTTAGTAGAAATATTTGGGGTTATTTTTCTGCTCTCAAAATTAGGACTAAAATCTAGAGGCAAATGAAAAATACTCATATGTCATTATAAGAAAGAAGTTCAACTCTGCAGAGACATAAAAGTATTTTTCTAATTGAACTTCAAAAGAAAAAAAATACAAACAAACCACAACCCTACTTTGGAGGTACAAAAGACATAGATGCTGCATCCCTTTGTAAAAAAATTGAAGTTTCCCAAATAGGGCTTAGATATTTCAAAATTATTTAGAAATGCTGCATGACAAAAGTATCTATTAAATCAAACCAGCTTTCATAATAGGAATTAAAAATTTAGTTGGTTATTTTTAAAGAAAAATTAAAATGAAAATATAGCAGAAGAAAAATAAACCAAACAACTTTTCAGTTGTCTGCTATTCAGCTTCCAGGTTTATTTTATTTTTGAAGTAAAGTTCCACTGCAAATTTATAAAAACTAGACCCTTATCATTTGTCCAAATATTTATGGCATTCAATGGCAAGGCAGGTTATAATCTAAGCCTAGAGTTCCTGTTGCATTTCACTACTCAGTCTTGTCTCTCAAATGACAGGAAAATAATCTCTAAAACCTGAAGTTGCTACAAGTCCGTGGAAGCTGGACCGATTTCTTGGTGATGTGTGAGTGATAGATACAAACATAGTAAATTGGATACAGGTCTGCATGCAGTACGACTGATCTTACTTCTGCTTAAGCATCTTAGAATGAGATCTTATGACGTAAAAACACCACAAAGTTTCTGAAGTAGGGTTTTACTTGGTAACACTGATAGGGGCTTTCTGAACCTTTAATCTTCCTGCTACTTTTCCATCATATTGTCATCATCAGCCTTCCTTTTTTCTATTTTTTTTAATTTAATTGCACTGATCAAATCATAAAATGTTATTCCTTCCACTAATGTTACTTCAGATGCTCCAAAGTGAGAAACAAACCCCTGACTTTTCTAAGACTAGTGGTTGTCTCTTAATATGTGTGAATAAAACCACTGAGAATACTGTTGTATTTTGCATGAAAGTTCCAACAGAGCTGAAGGGGTGAGATTTTCAACCAGATTTTTTTATCATTTACGGCATATAAGGCAGTGTTTAGTCCCCTGTTGGAAGGAGACAGCTGAAATGACAGCACTCTCCAAGCACAGGGAACACATCTCCTCAAACACACACTTGTCAATACCATTAACTGTGTGAACAAAGCAGCTGTATTTGAGGGATATGTACTTAAGGGAGAGCAGAGGAGAATGGAAGAGAGAAAAATGTCAAATCAAAAACAGAAGCAAAAAGTCAAGGATCCAGCCTGAATCAGCCCACAAAGAAAGTGCATTCTGGTTAAGCACACTGAAGAATGGTTTGAACTGTGAGCAAATAAATTCTGCTTAAATTCTACAAAAGAACAGAAGAAATATTACACATTATTTCTTACAAACACAAGACATCTCACAGGATTAAAAAAAATAATGTTATTCCCTTTAGAAAACCCTTAATTCTTGGACACATTTTTGATCAAGCCAGATGAAAACACTTACTTGGCCTTTGCTACCTAGGCCCTTTCTGAAAACTCAAATCAAATCAAAACTTCTAAATGTGTTAACAAAGTTGTATCAATCTCTAAGCAAGACAAGAAAAACCAGAAACTGTATTACACGACATTAAAATTAATCATTAGTGCAGAGCTTTTAACACATTTCCTTTGAAGTCTGGCAGTATGGGAAAATCCTAGTGATGGAAAGCCTCAGGTAATAGCAGCTAGCAGGTGGTTTAGCCCGAGGAGCTGGAATCAGGAAGACCTTTGTAATTTCATTATCATTTCTCTGTAAAAGATCAGAAGACAACATCTTGAGTTAGCGCGATGTAACTTAAAAGTACAAGTACAGCTATGCTAAGGAGGAAAAACAATGCGGTGTACCTCAACAACAACAGATCGGTAGAGGCTGGAGTAATCAGCTGGGAGGATACTATTAAAGGGAAGATCTCAGGAGGCATTCAAACACAGTTAAGACCCAAAACGCAAGGTGATTAAGCAAATTATTTTTTCACATGAATAATGCTACTTCTCTGTACATGACTGGAAAATACCCACAAGTTTTATATTATCCAAAGTGTTTTCTATAACATTATTAACATTTGTGAATAATACATATACTTCAAAGTAATTGTAGAATTTGGGAACCGATTGAAAGAGTTATAAAATGAGTTAGAGAAGATCACATGACACACAACACAGACTTCTTGACACTTCCACTGAGCAAAAGAGTGGCACTCCTCCAGAACAGTGAGCTACTGCATGAATGACAAATAAGCTCTCAGCTAATGAACAAAAAGATCTGACTGAATTTCCAAGGAGTCTTTACCATAGCTTCTATGAAGTATTTCATTAATATTTATCTCTGTGACAAAAATCTAACAACCACTGTTATTTCTTCAGCTTCTAGTTGCAAAGGAAATTCTTTCAAACAGTATCAAGCTCAGAAAAAAAAACCTATACAGGTTGTGATGTGTCATAAATTAGAACAAATTATTATGTAGTTTCATATAACATTTTCACATTTAAGAAGTTCCTGTGTTTGGAGGAAATTCTCAGGAAGTTGATGGTTCTGGGTACTCCAGCCAACCCCTGTCCAGCAGCAAAGTGTAGCCTACTCCCAAGCTGCAAGTTTGCAGTTTGCACCTTGAAGGGGCAACATCAGTAGGTTAAGTAGAACATTTAAGTATTTTGTTAAATTAACTTCTCTCTGCTTGCAGACATTTTTCAGCCGTACAGTCACTGAAATTTATAAACTAATACTAATGCTTGCGCAACTTTAATTTGACTGATGTAAGGAAGGAAAAAAAGTATGCTTTATCATACAACAATTTTACTTTTATGTGGTCATGCCGTCTTTTCTCTCCACCCAAGCACCCTCTGGCTCAGGAGCATTGTAATTCAGCTGTCCTATTTGGAGCTGCTGCCATGACATCTCGTGAAGCACAGTTGACAGAAGTGATGCTGGTGGGATTGTGATGAAAAATTGAGTCAGAGGTTGAACAGATGCTCATTTTAATGTGCACCTGTGCAGTGATCCAGCAGCAGTCAACCATCTCTAGCTTTCATGCATGTTACAGGAAAAAAAAAAAAAACAAACCAAAAAAAGGGATGAACAAAAAATGCCACACACAACCCACAGTAAATAGTAAAGAGCTGTAATTTTAATAGCTACTTGCCATCTGGCTTAAATTAGACCTTTATAAATTTTTCAAATAAAAATGGCAGCCCATTGCATATTGCGAGTGACAGCACAACACAAGACCAAACCAAGACAGACAGTACTTCCTGTGGACAGAAAGAGATTTTTATGTTAGTTTAACTTCTGTTGCTAACAACTAGGAAAATGCCTGTCGATGCACCAGAAAGTTGATACCCAGCTAGTCGATCCTATGCAGCTCTCCATAGCTCAATGATCTGCCAGTGATGTGGCCTTCACATGAGAAGGCTGCAGTAAAGCTGAAATGTAGCCATATACAAGGCCCAGTGTAAAATTCAAAAGAAATATCAGGACACTTGTAGGAATAAAAGATGATAGGGAATCATTAAAAGTAAATCCAGATGTCATTCGAAGAACAACATAGCTTATATAAATGCAAAAAAATTCAGTAACTAATTTTACAAGACAAAAAAGCACAATAGCAATCGCAGGTGCGAACAAAAACCTGAACCGCATATGAAGAGAGCATATGAAACACTTCAGGATTCCTCTGCAAGTGGATTAGGAATTACTGTTTCACGAAGTTCCCTACTAGCTCTCCTATCAATCTCTTCTTTTACTTCTTTGTATTTTCCCTCTAGTCTTTCTGGTAGCAGTAGCTATTTATCTACACATAGCTAACACACAGAATCACAAAAGCACTCCGGTAGGCCAACAATGCTTTTCTTCACGTTGCGTATAAAAGTAGCGTCCCTTTTATTCACAATGGCATTACAAAGCAATCTCACATTTAGTTACTCCCTTACCAGTCCTTTTGTCATTATAACTTCAGACATGCTGGCTGATGCTATCGGCTTCAAAGATCCTGTTCCCCAGGTTGCCTCTGTGTGCAGCTTATAAATCTGCTTTAGATTATATTGATTCACTAATTAAGCAAAACATTGGATTATACACTCTGCTGGCCACTTTCTGCAGCAAGCGAAGTAATTGATAAAGAAAAGATGCTCTTTGGGCTGATTTTTCTAGGGTTTGATCTTTTCTAAGAACATACATCATTTCAAATCAGTATTTAATAGCACAAAGAAATAACATGGAAGAGGAGAAACTGGGGAAAACAGTCTTTGTTATATTTTACTGGAAGAAGGTTGGCAGAAGCATCAGCACAAGTAGGGACCTGACTGGCAGCAGAGACCTGATCAATGTTCACTATCATGTAATCAATGAAAATTCATTAAATAACACTCTCTGCAGCCTAACAAAGGTGCCTGCAGTGCTCCCCGGGAAACTGGGAAGCAAGCACCCAATCTATCAAATCCCTGGAAAGAGCAGTTTATCTTCTGTCCCACTGAATACACAACTGTTATTAATCAATAGCTGTTAGATTTTGTGTCCCTTTGTCTCCCATTTTTACAAGATCTGGCAACTTTCCTGTGACTGAAATTACCCAATTAATCATCCAAATAGAAACGCAAAGTTGTTGGGGGTTTTTCTGACAGGCAGGTATTTGACAATTGATCTGAACAGCCTGAGGAAAAGGAGATGGAGCAAGTACAAAATAAAAAAAAACACATACAGTATCAGAATACAGCAATGTGAATAGTTCATTGCTCCATTTGCTGTTGGGCTCCTTTTTTCCTCTACAAACTGCGTGCTCTCTATTGCTAATGCTAAACACATACCCACAGACAGCCTCAGCACAAAAATACAGTTTATTAAGAAGTCTGGACTAAAAATGCACAAATGTAAGGGAAGCCAGTCTGAGACAGCGCTGACTGACCTGTTAAGTCTCTTCTGATTGGGATCTAGAAATATAAAATACAGATAAGCAAGGATAGCCAGACTGGCTAACGTACATCTTTGAAAGAGGCCTATATTGTCCAGAGAACAGTAAAAAATTAATAAAAATGCAAGCTACAAAACAACTATTTCTCACTTGGATCAGTATTTAAAAAGGAATTGCTACTTCTACCAGAAGGCCATATTCAGCTTATCTCTATGCATGTTGTAGGAGAACAACTAAACCAATCCAACTTTGGTTTCCCTCTAAGTTCCTTAAATTCTCTTGTGCAGGAGGTGGGCTCACGTGACTAACATATAACTGTGTGTCCTGCCGCACTTCAGCACACACTGATGCTGTCTGAAGTTAATTTTCACCCTGGAACCTGGCCAAAGGACCCCAGAAGAAAGAGGGAAAGAATGCGTGTCACCAGACAAGTACTCCTCTCACCTGTTGGACACAGTGCCACCTAACACAGGATGCTCCCATCCTCTGCATCAGTCAATTATCCTCTTTAAACACTCTCCCGAGATCAAACACATTCAATTCATGTGGCCAAAGGTGTGAGTTTAGGTGAGCAACAATAGTAACTTCAATAGTCAAATTACATGTTCCACTGTGGCTAATAGAGTCTGCATTTCATTAATCTCTTCAGTAGGCCACCAGCTGAATGTTTGATTAGAAAGGAGCTGTGCTTCAGGTTGTGTTATGAAAGTATTAATATAAATAGGTGATGTAGTTTCAAATGTACTGTAAAACTCCTTATGAATATAATGGCTCAGCCACTGACAGTTGTTAAAACAGCGGAAGGTCAAAAGGTTTCTCTGAATTTTCATCAGGAAGAGGAGACCCTGAATTTAATAAAGCATTTTGGCATTTTAAATAATGAGCTATCCTTTTATACTATTTTTTTTTTTTGTCCTTTATTTTATCATCCATAGTATTTTTTCCTTTAAAATACTATTCTCTTTGCACAACCATATTTATAGTTTATCAAGTATATGTGCTAGATATCCTAACAGTTAATGCTATCTCCTCATCAAATTTCTTGGGCCTCTACTATCAGACAAAACCTCCATGAACCTGGTAACACCTCTCAATATCAGACATATACTGACATTAATACACGCAGCACCACAGTTACATCTTAAAGCTGTTATTCCCTTCTCCCAAAGGCCTTGCAGTCCTATTCTGCTCTACATTTAGCTCTGGGTTTTTAGCTTTTCAGCTAGTGATTCAGAGGTATGAGAAGAGTCTTAAAATCCCAGGACTATATATACACAAATAAAAGCTCCATAAGAGAGTAGGTTCACGACCCTTGGATCTACATTATCTCTGCTTTCAACCTTTTATTCATCAGTTTTATTCTAATCTTAACACCACACTACACATATTTTCATAACAAATCTTCAACACATGCCTACAATAAGTATACAACAACTTATTCTCAAACAGTGTATTACTGCATTCATAGCACACATTAACCTGAATCCAGCTTCAAATTTGTGGTTCAGCATTCGCAAGATACGGTAAGCAGGAAAGCTAATCCCTGTTTTCAAACACATCTGGATAATTATTTCAGTTACGACAGTTATTATTTGCACAAATTACTTGGCAACCTCTTAAATATACCTCAGCAATATATCTCTGAGAATATCGTCCTGTAAATAACTCAGTACTACCAAATTATTCCTGTTTTCTGATTATTCCAGGGAATCCACTGTACTTATGAATACCACGCCAGAAACAGAACACATTCCTTGCTTTTACTGCCTGTGAACTTCCTTATGAAAAGAGATGCCCATGCACCCTGATGTAAAACTAACTAGCAGCCAATTCAGGTATCAACAGCATCTTTTCACAGTACATTATATTCAAACACATACTCAACTTTCTCCCTGCTTCAACCCTTTAAAAACGCTATGGCTCCATCTAAAATAGTACTTCTGTTAGAAAACATTCTTTCATAGTTACATATGAAATTACAGTTATTGTTAAATCCTCCAAAATCCTGCCCAACTCCCATATTATAATGCACTTCTTCCTTGAGTACTGCATTCTTAATTATAACCATGCAATATACCATACTGCTTTTCCATACATTGGTACAAAATGAAATTTTAACCTTCTCAATGCTAGAAAGTAATACGCATTAGAAACATATTTTAGACATTTGTGATTTTCAACCAGATGAATGCTCTGGACAAACCTATGTGACTCACAGTACATTTATCACTGCGGCCAAACGCCCTATAATTGCTGTTATGAATGTCAGAAACAAACTAATGTAGATTTTTCTCCAGAATTTGTACAATTTGTAGGCAACACAAACTGTCTCTTGAATTACCTTTCCTGTTTGTCAAAAACAAGCCATGATTCTCATTGTGGTTTAAATCTACAACTATTTGTCTGACTGCTCTTATAATTGATATATTTCTCATTTGCCACTATGATTATCATGTCTGTTTATCAAACGGATTTTTTTTTCCCTTTTCTATTTTACTGTCCAGAAGCAAAAAAAATATCTGCCTGATCCAAAGAAAAAGAAGGCAGCTCACAAATTACGACCTTCTATGCAGGAAGAAGAAATCACACTTGCAGTAGTTTAGGGAACTGTATACAACATGAACAGATACATACTTCTGTCATTCTTTCTTCCTTTCTGCCCTATCACAGCCTCTTGTTATCAAGCATGGAAACACCTTCCTTTTCCATTCATCCTATACCTATGAATTTTGTATTTACCTCCACAGTCTAAGATGGTTCTGTCACACTTTCAGTGGCAGTGGGTTTGCTTCACCTGTCTTTCCTCTGGTCCAGTAAACTACTGAATTACCAGTGAAGCAGACGAAAAACGTAAGATCAATTTTAGCTACCATGTCTGAACTCCTCAACTCCTCCATTTCTCCCTCTGACAGATCACAAACGGACTTCACTATAAGGCTGAAAAGAAAAAAGGAAATTCTTATTTTAGTTTTACCTTCTAGGTCCAACTCTTCCAAATAAAATTTGCTGTCTAAACACAGCAGCTTTTTTAACATGTAAAATCATACATTTTGTGTAATAGGCCAAAAGTGCATTTTCTGGATAGGCTCCAAATGCATTTCACACTGTCAGCTATTAGCAGTCTGGTTCTTCCTGTTAGAGGCCAATAACAAGAACGGTTTTTCAGTACAACTTTGAGATTGTTCTTCTGAGAATTAATCATCACTCATGCAAGAGGTGACAGAAATTATGCAGGTGTCAACACTTGCCATGAACTGACAGCATTTACCCTCTTGAAAGACTCTGATGGAATTGTAAAATAATTAAAGGCTCATGACTTTTAATTAAGAGATCTCTGAAAGTAAACTGAGAAATTATTAACAGAAAAAAAACCTGGGGTAAGCAAGGTAAGGAATGAAAAGAAAGAAAACTTTCACTGTTAGAGGAGGAGAAATCAGTGTTCCAGCTGGGAGAAGAGGTATGTCATGAAAGCAAATCCTCCAGATAAATGTGTTTTAAAAGAGAAAGCAAGCAATAATATATTTATAAAGATACACACTCTATTAACACATTCATCTCTCCACTCTGATAGTGCTATCTGGAAGGGTACGTTACAAAGCACAGAAGTATGGGATGTGTGATTCTGAAGTGTATATAAAAAGCATTTACCACCTAACATAACAAAACACAAGAGCCACAGGGATTTGTTTCTTTATCTGCCTGTATTTTTAATTTAGTGCCCAATGTCTGACCCTCCATAAGAGAGCTCTCAGCATCTCCTCGCTTTTGGGAAAGTGAGGATGAAAACTGACAGGGCTGCATGAGGCCCCATGCTAATAACTTATTTCTTCTCATATGGTTTCAAATCTTACTGTAAAAAGCAATCCTGATTGCAACAATCATGAAGAGACATGAAATCTTGGTTAGGTGAAGTGGAAAACACCATGGGAATGGATGCAAGCAGTGTCAAACCAATGTAATTGTCACTTTTATAAAATCTTAAAGAATCCCATGATCCAATTCTGAGCACAGGCGGCTGAATTTGAAAGTGTCTCCAAAATGAGATTCTGGTAATCACAGGGCTAGAAGGAATGAAATGGAGATTTCCGAGCCTGGGAACAATAGATTTCTTTCATCTTAAAGACCAAATAATTCTGTGTAAAATGGTACCTGCCTAATTTAAAAAATATTTCTTCCCATCTATGGAGATGCACTCTGAAAAATATTTTAGATCCTGTGTACAGAACAAGCCCCATGTAATTCTGTCTATGCCTCATTTCTCAATTCAAAGGTAACTTTGAAAATTCCTAATTCCTGAATTAATTAGGCAGATTCAACAATTAGCATCCTACAGGACAAAGACTTCTTATTGAAGGTTAACTGACATTATCAAGTACAAAACCTAATTGTAAATTTTTTTATATGCTTAAAAGATTACTCATTAAAACTATTCAGTAACAGCAATTGCAAGAGTTTACTTAAAATATGAATAAATAAACAAATAAAAGCTGCATTCATCTGGTAAGTACTGTCATGAATTTACTCCATACTTATTTCTTTCCTAACTATCAATCTGACCCACTAGCTCTAAAGCATCTGCTGCATTGCAAAATGACCATCTACTGAATAAAGATGTTGTGTGCTCCAGCTGGGCTAAACCTAACCCAAAATAGGTGGAGCTTTACTGGCACCTACTAGCCTCACTGTCAAGAATAGTGAAATCTCCTGAGAAGCTGAGTGCAGCTCTCACACAGAAGTTGCTTCCCATGATGAGCCATGGGGTTGGTTTTGGTGCAGGAGCTACAGCTTATTCAAAACAGACAGTTTTGTGAGGAAACAGGTCAGTTGGAGCTCCCAGCACCAGCATGTCTCAGTTGCCTTCAAATCAATCTGGGTAACTTTTAACGAATGTGGTCTTGACAAGATTGCCTGCAGAGCTCCATCCGCATCTCTGTTCTCTCAGCCAGGCAGCTATGTGCTCCCTGCCTTTGTTTGAGAATGTGCTTTAAAGGATGAGGAGGACATAGTTCTCAAAACTTGGGTGTTTCCCCCTCACCTCCCATTCCACATAACGATAATGAATTTTATTCTTGTAAAGAACTAACATTAGAAACTAATCATACAAAGCTTTGCCTCCACATTTCAAATTATTCTGTTCTCATAACCTCACTGCTCCTCTCTTATACTTCTAATCCTGTTATGGCATGCCAAGTTCAATTTGTGGAAGTCAAGGCAGACATGTCAAGGGTAGGAAACAAAGATCTTTTTTAATCCCAGAGATAGACACTCAGAAGTACGGGCACATAAAATCACCAAGTCCTAGGCACACCTGGACTTTCTGACTTTCTTCCGGAAAATAATCCCTGCTCTGAATGGCAATGAAGTCAATATTTTTAGGGTTAAAGGATATGGAACCATTAAGGATTTTACTGTTCTTACTGCTCTCATTCTTAGTCTGTAGCCTCTGGTATGCCAGAAGAAATTCAGTAGGCTTCTCTTCCCAGATAAAATCACATCTACCTCTTTGTAGATATGGGCCAGATTTTGACTGGAGTTGCAAGCTATTGCTGTTTCAAGTAATCACACAACAGCATCAGGCTTTCATCCTGTGAAATTCAGGTTTCAGACCTTTACAAAATACGTCCTTCTGTAATTGGCAAAGAGGTAGCTGGTTATGTCCATAAAACAGCTGATAATAACACTTGGGCTTCATCTACTTAAACCTGTCAAAGCATGAAGTTAAGCACGGGTAATTATATATGCACTCAGCTACTGTGTGTTCTCAGAGATTGGACATATGGGGGTGAGATAACTGTAGAGGCTGAGTGTATCTCTCCAAAGGATCAAGTCTGAATTTCTCTTTTTTAGTAGCACACTCAACCAAGAATCACCTCCAGTATAAGCTGAAAGAGAGAACTGGCCACCCCTGATGCAGGACTCAGGGGGCACGCACCACTCCTCAAGCAGCCAGGTATGACAAGAATGTGGCCCTTTGAAGACCCATCACTGCCACAACCCTAACCTCAGCTTCCCAGGCAGAGGCTACAGCATTCACTGGAGTACCAGCTCAACAAAGAGCTCAGCATGACCATTCCTCCTCCATGTTCCTCAGCTTTGTTAGCAGGTCTGAAGAGGTTAATTTCTACAGCTTAAGGGCAGCTCTAACCTCCGTATTGACAACATACAGATGTTTTGCTCACCTAATTTGTTCCACTATTCACAAAAACATGCAGTTACCTTAGCAACTACTACATTACATATTATCTCCAAGCTGCAGAGCTTTTTCTTTTCTAAAAACAAACCCCACAAGCCTACTGATACTGCATGTTGCCTTTGATAATAGTTCTAACCATTTCAGAAAACACAAAAATAGGCACAAATGTAACGAAAATAAAAGTCTCTCTTCCAAAAGCTATTTAAGTTTTTCATTTATGAACAGATTTTCTTTGTAGATTTGTTTTACGCAACTCTTCTGTATGTTTTCTATTCTTCCATGGATTACAATTTGCATAAGGGAAATTAAGAGGACAAGGATAAAGACCGGTTTTAATATAAGGAGCTAGCTGGAATCGGGGCAGAAGACACGTCAGAGAATGTGTGTCTCAAAAAGAAGAAAAGTCAGGAATCAAGGAAATATCTGAAAATCACTACAAGAAGAAACATATGCCTTTAGACCACTGATTTCAAAGTGTCTTTGCTCAATGGAAATCTAGAATGAAAACATCTATTTTTAAACAGCAAATCAACAAAACACAAACCTTTTCTAAAGAGAAAGACATCCTCCTCTATGAACACACCTAAGAAGACAAAATGATCGTATTGAACAAGATTTGCAGTTGGAAATGTATCAGCATTGCTCCTAGGCTCCACTGCTTCCTGCACTACATAAATTTGCTTTCAGTCAAAATAAATTTGCTTTGAAATGCATGCTGACATCATGCAATATGAAATGATATGGACATATGTAAACAAATCATGAGTAACTGCCTACTGCAAGATGAACCAACCGCAGTTCTAGACGTGACTTCTTGAAATGTTCACTGCTATTTAATAGTGTATTGCACAGGGTGGATGGGAGGAAATTGATAGTTTTTTTCTTCAAAAGGAAAACATTTGGGGAGATACTTTTGTTTTACTCAAATCAAAAGAAAATCACAGATTGGAATTTTCTCAGCGCTCTGAAAAACTATAAAGATTAATCTTTGACTAAAGTGTGAACTTGTTGAGTCTTACGATTTCAGCAAGTTACTGATCCAAATCCATAGATCAGTACTTAGATTCAATTTCTAATGAATTATTTTAAGTACTTTGAAATTAGCAATGATGTTGATACTGTCTTGAGTTAATACTTTAATGAAATAACTTCTGAAAAGGTGTTGTATAACATCTGTGTGATATACTTTTATACCTGTGACACGGTGTTTGGTTTTCAGCTACCTACTCTACAGTGCCCAATTGTACATGCTTGAACACACTAGAGAATCAAGATCCTGCTTTTAGCAAAAGTTAGGTACCTTTCATAGGCTAATCCTCCCATTAAATATGGCTAAAATGAAAAGTAGCTGGACATGGAATTTTTTTCTCGTCTTTCTAACAGGAAGATACATTTTTAATCAAACAAGCACAGAATTTTTATAAAGTGATAAAACTTTGTACAAAGCCATCAGTAAAAAGTGAAATCCAAACTTAAAATCTTAATTGCAGTTAACTGAAGTGTTGGAAGTAATCTCATGTCCAATTAGTCATTAGCAATGAATCTTCCCTCAAATGTAAGTGAAGATGGGTCTGGGCAGTTAAGTTCTGAGTCAGGAGTTTTCCAGTTCATTAGACCTCAAAGTTTTCTACTGCTAGTTCAGACTCCTGTATAGCAACTTCAGGCCAGCTGACAACTTTTGGGTTTCTCCATTACCCTCACAGATACTTAGAAGACAGTCCACTGATGCTTTGAGTCTGCTGCTGCCAGGCTGAAAATACCTCTTCTAGCATTAAGTCATTGACTCATTTCTACTTATAGTCCGTTCTACTTTCTCCCCTACAAGCACCTATCTATCTGAAGCTCAGAATGACTCTGCTTTGAACCTGTTTTTTCTACACTGCTAAAGAAAGTCACTGAAGTTGACCAGTAATAATTACTTCTGCAGTTCAGCACTTGGGTCTTTTTGTAGTCTTCTGACTATTTCTGAAACCACAGCTACATTGAATAATGGCTTATAAGTATTTTTTAACAGATATGACTGTAATCTGAAATACATGTCTGCCTATACCCCCCATCCTAGTCTCTCCTTGAACATCACAACTCACTCTGATCATACATTTTAGAGGAAGAAACAAAATTCCTGTCCGCTGGTGTCTATTACAAATTGTGTAACGTACTTCCATTATCCGTTAATTCACCCCGTGACCACATACAATGCTCTAGCCATACCACCAATGCAAAATAAATAACTATATAAAGAAATAATTTCACTTCATCAAATAGACTTTTACTTAGATTACTTTCACCAAGGAGATGCAAACCGAAACATATACACTTAACATGGCTACCTTCTACATTCACATTTATTTAAATGAAAAAAATTATGTAGATTAAAGGTGGTAAGAAACCACAATAATGGCAATATTAAAATGTGTCAGTATTTCTTGTTGCACCTTTTCTCTTACACTGCTTAACAGACAAAGGAAATGTACCCTTTTCAACCTCCCTGAAACAGTGCTGGAGCTTTGATTAGTGTTATTAAAAATGCTATCATACTCCAGCTTAGTAACGGATGAGTTTCAGCATTGTGGCAAAAGATTCACAATGTGTGAGACAACGACTAACACATGAAATGAGTTACAGGAAAATTATACGAATTAATACACTATTGTAATTTATGCCATTCATTTCTTTTTCATAATGCTGCACCATACCCATCTATTAAAATTCATAAATACAATTCATGGCTTTTTAATTTCTACATATTTACAAGCACTCATTGGAAATGAAAATTGGTTTCTTGCAGACACATTCTTCCATCTTTACAAACAAAGGGAAATTCTCAACACTAAAAACTAATTACTTCAGTATTTTTTGCTGATATTAATCATACCCAGAATGCCACAAAGATGAAGAGACATTTATTCAAATCCAAAATACATCAATCAATCAAGATAACTAACCCAAAGCCAATAAATTATATTCTAAACAGCAAATGTGGTGATGTAATTATAACTGTTTAGCATCTTTACCTATAAAGGCAACTTAAACAACAAAATAAAAATTATGGCAGCCCCACATATTATCAAAACCAGAAACAGTACCTTCACTTTAAAAGAAAGCAGATGTATTTTCTTAGGTTCAGAAGGAATATTGCATTTTCTGTAATATCCTCATTCACTTAGTGCAAACAACTTTACTGCATATGAGAGGGTAGACATGCACATGTTTAATGAAGAATTAGAAAGCAACTAAGAATGACAAGAAACTGAACATGAGCCGGCAGTGTGCGCTTGCAGCCCAGAAAGCCAACAGTATCTTGGGCTGCATCAAAAGCAGCATGACCAGCAATAGAGAGGCAGAGGTGATCCTACCCCTCTACTCTGCTCTCAGGAGACCCCACACAGAGTATTGTGTACAGTTCTGGTGTCCTCAACAGAAGAAGGACATGAAGCTGTTGGAGCAAATCCAGAGGAGGGCCACAAGGATGATAAGGAGGCTGGAGCACTTCCTGTATGAAGAAAGGCAGAGAAAGTTGGGGCTGTTAAGCCTGGAAAAGAGAAGGTTGCGTGAAAACCTCAGAGCAGCCTTCCAATATCTGAAGGGGGTCTGCAAGGATAGCCGAGACATACTCTTCATCAGGGATTGTAGCGATAATGGTAATTGGGTTCAAACTTAAACAGGCGAAGTTTAGGTTAGATATAAAGAATAAGATCTTTACTGTGAGGGAGGTGAGGCACTAGACGAGGTTGCCCAATGAACTAGTAAATGCTCTACCCCTGGCAGTGTTCAAGGCTAGGCTGGACAGAGCCTTGGTCAACATAGTCGAGGCTGAAGGGTCCCTGCCTGTGCCAGAGGGCTGGAACCAGATGATCTTAAGGTCTCCTCCATCCCAAACCATTCTATGAGTCTATGACTGAACTTCTCGAGCCACTCCAACCAACCGATAAACACAGAAGGGAAAAACTATCCTCTGTCTTGTAAAGCAAAGTTGCAACATAAAAATTGTGAGAGATTCTCCATCTTTACAGCACATGAAAAGACACTGAAGATAACAGCAGCACCCTGACAGGGTAAATTACTTGTATAATAACATTCATTCGAATTTATCCAGCATGACTTCCAGATGTGTAGGGTCTGCCTTTCCTGCTCTTCATTACATGAAGGTGGCAAGAGGAAATGGATGCTGGGAATGTAGCTTTGCAGACAGCAAGCTGACCCTCACCTTTTTTTCCAGGGAGAAACAGAGGAAGGAAGGAGGCACCAACAGACACTTGATATATAAAATAAGTACTTCTGTGGATATTTTAAAACACAGAATGGCTAATTTCTCATCAATTACTTTAATGGAAAGAGCAAGACCAGCCTGATTACCAATACCTTAAATCACCACCAGTGTTCATCAGCACTCCCCTCCAGTTTTGCAACTGCGTTTTGTTATAATGCACTAGACAGAGCCTAATAATCACAACATTTCAGAAAAAAACAGTCCAAACCTATCTCCCTTCACTCACTCTGTGGCAGAACATGGTAATATGCAGCCCCCTGACAGGTCTGCACACCAGCAGCATGCTCAGTCTTTTCAAGCCCATCAGGCTCACAAGAAGCTGTGCCTGGGAAAGAGCCACAGTGCTCAGAGTCCCCAGGCCTGTCCAGCGACATGTACAGGTTTCTTCCTCTTCACTCATCAGTTTACATCATGTATACGTGATTCTGCTTTATCCTGAATAACTAAATTTATTGTATTTCGAGTATAACCCAATTCTTCTGTACTCTAAATAAATACTTATTTAGCAAGGAAGCTCACAAAAGCAAGGATTACTTATGACAGCAGCATGGGGATTTTAAGTAGCCTTGGCACACAATTTAAGGGTTCTAAAACGTGCTATTATATAAACACAGGTGGTCAAAGATTCAAAATAAAGTATATGATAAAAATTCACTGTACATTTGATAAAATATTTATATTTGCATCCCCAGGATTTGTAAGGCACTCTGAAGCCTCCCTAGCTACTACCAAGCTGGGGAAAAAAATAGACAAGACCAAAAGCAAACAATTTTTATTCATTGTACTGGCTTCAAATAAATGTACATACGTCAGACTCAGTCTGAAATGTTAATCTCTGATCAATGCCTTTAAAAAGTTGTCTATGTTAAAACAGTTTAATTCCAAACAAGCAAACAAGCATCTAAAAGAGGACTTTTAGACATTAAGTTATTACTAGGATTGTCAAGAGAACAAATCTTTATTTTCAGAGTTATTGTGCATGTTCCCCTTTGTGCATGTTCCTTCCTCTTAGAGAAAAAGAGGATCATTAACATTTAAATTGAAGTAAATTAGGCCAATTTCTACACGGAAGGGCCTACAAAGCAGGAAACATGATCTAGCATCAAGCAAACTGGCAAATCAAGTCTGTTATCAGCACCCTCTAAATAAAACTCTGTAATGTTTACCAAGCACACAACACATTTCTCAAGAGAGGAACAACCTGTAACGACCTCTGAACAGCCAAACAGGCATTTAGAACAGCAACAGACTAGAGATGACGGACTCTGCGATATCTTTACATCTGCAACATGTACATCAGCACTCAACTATGTTTTAAGGGTTTTAATATATCACTGCATTGTTAAAATAACATGGAATGTTTCACAATTTACCAGTATAATTACAGCAGCTGTAATAATATCAAAGCTGGTTGAAAATACAACTCCAGGAAAATACTGGAGAAGGGTGAAAAAATGGGGTTTCACTTTTACAGACTTGCTTGGTTTCATTACAGTCACAAATACACAACAAGCACAGAGCTGTCAGAGCACCACTTCTGGGCCTTAATGCACTCATGAATTACTAACATGACATCCCAGTTAGGCTCCACGTATGTCACTTGAGGTTCCTCACTTAGGAAAAATATCCCTTAGATCATGCACCTGTCCTTCCTACTGACACATGCCACTCAGCTGCAACTTAGTGTAGCTTCACCAATATAATACACATAATACACAATATCACATTAACTCTGTGCTGTAACTTCAGGTTGAGTCCCTGTGGTACAATTTCTTCCATGAGCACTTTAAAAAGTGTCTTGGGTAAGATTAGCTTTATGTCTTTTAACAGGAAGAGAGAGAAAAAAAATATTTTGCAAAGGCAAAGGACAATAAAATACTGATTTATTTTTTTTTTAAGCTGTTGCTGTTATTTGCACTTAGGAACTTCCTACTTCACATTCACATATTTATTACTGCATCATATCCAACACGAAAGGTAAAAGTTGTATGCCAACTATAGCCAGGCTCATAACTGCTAACACTTCAGAGCCCTAATGAGTGTTTAATGCTTTCCTAATGCAGGCAGCATAAAATAATAATTTTTACAATCAGGTTATAAAGCTTCTTGTTCTTATTTCACAAAGCCCCCTACTTCTTCCCTCCCTCTAACACAACATACAGCCAACCCAGCCTAAAAGTTGGGAAAGAAATGTCACAGCAACATCCCTACCACACAGATTTAATAAATACATTTCAAACTGCAAATATTAGTAAACATATGCTACTAACAAATGCAAAAAAATTTAAACAATCAAATGACTGCAATATGTTTTCATATTTTTTATGCCTTGACTTTACAAAGAGCAAAATTAAACTGTAAGAAATAATGACAAATTAAGGCTTTATTATTTGTGAAATGTGTGCAACACTGGAAATGCTAAAAGGCGTTATTTCTCTTCTTACACTACCATTACCTGTAAATTAGTTAGGAGGGTATAACCAGATGGGAGAACTCATATGATTTTTAATTTATTCCTTTACTGGTGGTGTGACAGAGACCTGGCACAGAGAAACAGGGATAGACTCCATCATATCATTCAAATGCTTCTATCTTTCTTTCCCAGGTATTTCATTTTCCAATTGAAAATTAAAGATTCAGTTTGGGATCATCATAGTTAAAAAGAAAACAAAACAAACAAGGATAAGCCAATTCTTCCTTGTTGCAGTATTGTAAAACTTCAGATTTTTCCAAGTATTTATGGACTATTCAATAGGAACTGTAGTGACAGGACAAGGGGTAATGCCTCAAACTTAAACAGGGGAAGTTTATATTAGATATAAGGAAGAAATTCTTTACTGTAAGGGTGGTGAGGCACTGGAATGGGTTGCCC
>JANRGW010008651.1:0-17169 GCA_024733675.1 Psilopsiagon aymara | reverse complement strand
CCTACAGGCCCTTGTCCAAAGCCCCTCTCCAGGTTTCCTGCAGCCCCTTCAGGCACTGGAGCTGCTCTGAGGTCTCCTGTTAAGGAGCCTTCTCTTCTCCAGTCTGACCCAGTCCAGCTCTGTCAGCGCGGCTCCAGAGCAGAGCTGCTCCAGCCGTTGGAGCATCTCCATGGCCTCTGGACTCACTCCAACATCTCCCTCTTTTGTTGTTGCTCCAGAGCTGGATGCAGATACATGGGGTTTTCCTCATATTCTTTATAAGTATGCAGCGTGTGATTTAACTAGTTGGAGTCCCTGTTTTATATATCTAACTCGGGAACAGCTATTTACGTCTTATCCTGTTAGGTTATGGGACGCTGTTAGGTAGTCAGCGTGGCCTTGGCATGTGCACACACTCCAGCAAATAGCTACTAGGAGTTAAAATGCCATTTCTCAGGAAACAGCGGGATTACAGAACCACGGCTGATTGAGGGAGGCAGTTAACCAGAGGTGTGTTTGGTTTGGCAGCTCTGAGCTGAGTTGTTAATAACATGACTGTGTTTTATTTTGGGTGCCCACCTCAGATGGCCTTTTCCTCCTCATAGGTGAAGTGAGTGAGATGCCTGGGATTCCTTTGCTTGCAGGGATTGCAGCTGCAGAGCTGTTTGGATAAATGGGGCTTGTTTGTATGCATAGGGATGGCACGACCCAGCAGCCTGGCTTCACAAAAGAGATCTAATAGGAGAATAAGAATACTCCCTCCTGCTGTGCTAAAAGCACCATCTCCTTTCCAATTTTCAGTGTACTTAAATTAGAAGTAATTAAATCCATTGGCATTTGTATCTGAAACAAACTGAGCTCCAGATGTTTTTCCTCTCTGAATACATGGTGTGAGTAGAGTAGGATAGCACACATGGCTGGCTGGGTGCACAGCAGCAGTGTGAGTCTTACTTGGCAGGTTCATGCCTTCCATTTATTCCTTTGCAGGTAGGAAGCTGGGTTTTCTTCTGGTTTGGCTAGTTAGATGTTGTGGCTGTGCTGCTGTTTCAGGCAGTGTCATTTCAAATGTGTTTTTCTCTCTACATAAGCGGGTATTTCTGGAGCACTTTCAGCAAGGACAAACCTTCCAGAACCTGCTTGGGTTTGCATGACTGCAGTCCTACAAACTAATTCCATTTTGGCAAAGAAAGTAGGTACTTAAATAACCACAGTCTCCTCTTAAAGGTGTCTGTAGCTTCCACAGCTATAGCAGTAGCCAGAAATCAGAATAGAAGTTGTGGGAAGACAGAAACCTGTTCCATGGGTGGTGATTTCAGCTGCTCCAGCTCAGTTCAGTGGCCAGGTTTCTCCCAGTGTATGAATTGCCATCTTGAACAGTGATGGGAATGGGAATTTTCTGGTATCTGCTGCTCTCCCAAACTGTTCCTTCTCTTGCAACAGGTGCACCAGTAGTGAATACGTTCATTTCTTACCATGTTCCTTACTGATCCCTGAAAAATGCTGGAAGTTTGAGATGTTTTGGATTGACTCTGTGGTTCTTATTGACTTTTTACAAGCACTTCCCCAAAACACGTTCCAGTTCCTGTAGAAGCACCTCTTCCTTCTCCTTTTTTTCCCCTCCTGAAGTCTACAGTGGAGATCCTCCTTCTCCTTTCTCCCCTCCCTGCAGTACTGAAATCTACAGTGGAGATCGTTAATACTCTTTGGAGCTCCAGAAGGACTCTGTAGGTTCTACAATCACTGGGATCATGCAGGAACCAGATGTTTCAGTGTATGCCTCCAGGTGTTTCAGTGCACATCTAAATACCCTCTGTGATCATCTTCCCAATTGCTGACGCTTCTCTGCCTGCCTGTGCCACCCCAGAATGTAAACTCTGGAAGGTTAATGGTTTGTCCTTGCATGGGTTGGTAGGACATCCTTCATGGCAGTTCTGCTTAAACTATTCCTGAGAGTATTGGCTGCCTTAAACATTGTATAGACAAGGTGTTCCAGATGCATTTCTTTCCTTTAAGATTACTTAGCTAACTTCTTCTCCCATATTTAATTCTATACGGTAGTTTCTTGTGTGAAAAGAAGTGGTATTGCTGAAGTTCTCTGACAAAGGAGCATCTAGTATCAGCAAATCCTACTCATTGATAACTTCAGGCTGGGTGTGTTGGGCTTGAGAAAGATGCTTTTTACCCTGTGTTGAATCTTCTGCTTGGTTTATGTATTGATGTCAGTTTTCTGTTATGTTCAGTGATTGTATCCTTTGAAATGGCTTTGGAATGTTCCTGATATGTCCTGGCAGGAACTCAGCATTTGAGGACGTGGCTGCTGCAGAGTTAACTCTTTTGTCTGTTCTGTTTCAGCAATCTTTACTGTTTCTTCCTTTCTTTGCTTTCTCTTGCTGCCTCTCTCGCTGCCTTTCTCTCTTGCTGTGGGTATTGCTCAGAGTATTTAGACCTGCAGTTGGAGGGTACGTATGATGGGGACCTCCTCAGGGTTCCAAACATCCACCTGACAAGTCATTTCTCCTGATAGTTACTTCATCCTGGGCTGGCAAAAAAAGAGCTGTTGGACCATTGGAAAGCTTCTCTTTTCCCAATCATTTAAAAGATCCTGGAAATCCTATTTTGAAAACCTGAATTTGAGTTGGGTATAGAGCTTTGGGGAAGTGCACACACAGCAACAGAGCCATTGGTGAACCTCTAAAAGGCAATTACAGTGTTTACTGTCATTCGTCATGTCCTTGAGCTTCTGACATCCCCCTATTTGTGAGTTCTTTCCAAGTAGGATTTGGGGTTTGTTATTGTAGAACAGAGGGTTCATGCTGTGGTCCAGATGACCCGAGGAAGGACTGGCTGAGGGCACTTGGCTGCTAGAATTGCTGCCTGCATTACCTGGGGCAGTGATCAAGTCTCTGGAGACCTTCTCACAGCAGCTGTAACACATATTTTACTGTAATAGACCATGAAGTAGTGGTTGATGTTTTTTTCCAAACTCTTACTTGTTTTTACAAAACACTTATTTTTTTTTCCCCCAGATGTTTTCCTTTTCTTTTAAATTGTGAGGTTTTACTCATTGTTTTCTAGAATTTATCAATTTAAAAGAATTTTCCCTGTGCAAACTAGCAGGACATTGCTGTAATTTCTGGAAGAGGTCAGGGACAGACAGAGGAATCCACTGCACTAAGCACATCTCATAACTGTTCCATATGAAGAGGAGTTTGTTACAGCAACGGTGTTAATGTTCAGAGCGGGATCACACTACAGTGGCAGGAATACCATCCTGGCTTCTCCAAGCAGGGGATTCAGGAGATGCAGCCAAAGGCAAAGGCCAGAGGCTTTCTGTAAAGCTGTGTATTTTAGAATAGTCATAACTGCAAAGCACCATTTATTAGTTTTATAATTAACAATGTCATTTTAACAGTTTCAAATGTTTTCTGCCTCTTTCGTAAGCAGGTGAGTGCAATACATACATTTATCTCACTAAAAGTGCTGTCAGGCTGCACTTCTAGCCAGAAAGATGAAGTAACATTCAAGCTGTTAAGGAAAGATCCAAGAGGCTTGTGTAGTTTGTAACTGGTTGGGCTTTCTGGAAGCTGTTTTAAGCAAGCAGAAGCTCTGAAGGTCTCAGAAATTACTTCAAGACTTTGCTGAAGACATGGAATCATGGAATTGTTTGGGTTGGAAGGGACCTGAAAGCTCATCCTGTTCCAGCCCTGTGCCATGGGCATGGACACCTTCCCCTAGAGCAGGTTGCTCCAAGCCCCTGTGTCCAACCTGGCCTTGGACACTGCCAGCTTCTCTGGGCACCCTGTGCCAGTGCTCTCACAGTAAAGAATTTCTTCCTTATCTCCAACCTGAACTTCCCCAGTTTCAGTTTGAACCCATCACCCCTTGTCCTATCACTACAGTCCCTGGTGAAGAGTCCCTCTCCAGCATCCTTGTAGCCCCCTTCAGGTACTGGAAGCTGCTCTGAGGTCTTCACTCAGCTCCTCTTCTCCAGAGCCCCAGTTTTCTTTGCCTGTCTTTATACAGTCACAGTCAAAGAATGAAGCAGGTGAAATGTGAGGGCTCAGCAGCTCGAGGCTGTATCAAGTCATGACTTGCATTTACCGGGAAAAGAGGAGTAATGGATGCAGGAGCGTGTGCAGTGTGAGCAGTGTTCTTGTGGGAAATGACTTGCATTTCCGTGTCTGTCTGCTTCAGTTCAAATTGTGTGATATTAACCTGAGCTTTGTATTTCTCCTGTATGATTTTCAAGAGCTGTCTGAAGAATTGTGCTACTGAGTTGTTCTAATAAGGTTCCACACAGCTGCTTAAAACATGAGCTGCACTTAGGGTAAAAATCCAGCTTTTGCTGTGTGTGGTAATAGTGGGCTTGGAATGTTTTAATTTCTCTTTCAGTTTTACTTTACCTGAAATGCTCTTTTAATTTGTTCTTTCTTTATTTTTATGGCTTAGTATGTTCACTCTCCCCTTTTCCTTAGCGCTCCTCACCCGAGTAGCTTGGATGAGCAACTGAATAAGAAAGTTCAGAGGAGAGGCTGGAATCCAGCAGGGCAGTAGCACTTGCTGCCCCACTTAAAGGTCCTGGAAGGCTGTAAAAGTCTCCCCTTGTTGCTGCTCATACACAGTTCCTGGATGAAAGCCCTTAACTTCCATTCTCACAGCAGAGACAACCCTGAATTGCTGAAATAGCTCAGAAATAGCTGCTGGCAGTGGTTCCTCCCATAGCTCTGGGTGAGGATGCCAGGGTCCCCAGGGTCCAGGTATGGTGGCCGTGGCCTCAGCTGCCTCTGAGCAAGGAGTTTTGGTGCAGCATCTGCTTACACACAGCAGGGAGGCGAATCCTCTGGTGTCCCAGGCTGAGTGGAATGACGTGTCACAGTGGATGTTTTGGGCTCTCCCATTTTGGGATGGGTTTGTTTTCTGTGCCTGCTGCCTGTTTGTCCTGCATGACATTGAGATTCACATGGGTGTCTTGCTTGTATCTGGTGCTGCTGCTTAACATGGAGAAGCTGGTGGCATGCTTTAGCAGAGGATGAGAAGGAGCATGCTGTGGGAGATGGGGCATTGAGCATGGCACATCTGCCTGCACATCAGTGTACATTTACTCATAAAGAAACATGAAAGTGGCTACTCTGAGGTCCCATTTCACCAGGAAACGTTTCCAATCAAGGTGAACACAGCACCATAAGTGGCACAGGTGGGGTCTTCTAAGCTGACATAAGTGTTGGCCTTTTAATGAAGACTGCAAGTACATTTGGAAGCCAGACCTCCTGTGTGGTGTGACTTGGTCTGGTTAAGAGCCACCAAGTCACTTCACAGTGTGCTGAGCAGTGTGTGTGGCTTGGCTGCTTTTGCATCCCTTCCTTTGCTCCTGGGTGGTCACTGCAGAGCCTGGATGTTAGGAACTCATTCCTGGGCTGGGTATGAGGCTGGTGTCCAGGCATGCTCTTTGTACCCTTCTTGCTTCTGTGTTTATAGGACCACTGCTTTCCCCAGTGCATCTTCATGGTGGTCTGTTGTCTATGTCTGTGATACCAAAGAGACTAGAGGATATCTAAAGTGTATCCCAGGAGCCACAGTAGTGAGATTCAGAGGTGGGTAGAGTTAACTCAAAGGTTGTTTCATTCAGTGTCAGATCCTTCTTTCCCAAAGTACCTGAAGCTCTGTGAGCAGTTGGGACTGACTTCTTTATAGACCCTTTGTAGATCAGGAATGCTCTTCTCATGCTCTGCATTAGGTGCTGCAGCATGTGGGTTTCCGTTTGGCACCACAATGCCAAGTCATCTTGGAACTACCAACAGAGCTGGTGCAGCTCAATTTGTTCTGCTAGAGCTGAGAGGCTCTAGGTGAGGAGACGAGGGGAAGGACAGGGTGAGCATAGGGTGTTTTGCAGTAGTACTTTTGAAATGGGTGTTAAACAGAAGTTTTCGTGATGAAACTGGGTTAGATTGGTGTTTGAAAGATGCAGTGCTGAAGTACTTTCTCTGCAGAGCTGATGGAGACCTGTAGAAAGAACTGAATAATACCAAAAGTTAAGTGAGCTCCTGATGTTTTCATCTTCACAACCAGAAGAGCAGATCACTTTGATTTACCTGGATGTCGGGTTTGATAGAGAATGGTTTCATGCCAACTTCAGCTGTTATGAAGTATGAACTCTGATAAATCCTGATTTTCCAAGAAGTTGCACTTCATGAAAGCTGCTGTTGGCTTGAGGGAGCTTTGCATGTGCAGGATTTGGGCACTGGGGCAAAAAGGAATGAACAACTGTTTGTAGCACCCCAGGTCTGGAGTGAGGGTGTATAATACTTCTTGTTTTCATGGGCTATATTACATGTAGTAAAAGCTGAGGAGCTATCAGGCTTTTTCTCTCATTTGTCTGTGGAGTTGAACCTCACTAGTTGAGGGAGCTGTGAGTTTTCAGTAGCAGTTGAGAGATAGATCCCTGCAGAGCATTCACATGAGTACAGGATGTGCACATCCTACACCCTGTGCAGGCTCATCCCTCTTGGGCTTCCAGCTGAAGGTGGAACCTTCCCCAGAGGCAGTTGGAAGCCAGAGCTTATTTTCCAAAGTTCCTTGTCTAGAACAATGTGTGTACATTGAGGAGAGGTCCCCAAAGGCCTTTTTCAAGCCAGGTAAAATACTGTCATTGCAGCTTTCCATGACTACCCTCTCCTCTAATTGTAAATGTGTTTCCCAGTGGTGAGGCAGTGGATGTGTACATGTGTGTGTGTGTATTTTGCACAGGCACCAGAGGCTTAGACCAGAAGTGTACAGCTCTTGAATAATGGAAAGGTTTAGGTTAGAAGGGACCTTAAGTTCATCCAGTTCCAACCACCTGCCACTGGCAGGGACACCTTCCCCTAGAGCAGTTTGCTCCAGGCAACATCCAGCATGGCCTTGAACACTGCCAGGGATGAAAGTTTATGCAACTGTGTTAGAACCTTGTAGCGGTGAAGATGGTTGGTCCCAGTAATACAGGTCATATCTTCTGGTCTTGTTTTCTGATAAGACTGAAGAGTTTGGACATTCAGCTTATGCACTACGGATGGTTTGATATCTCAGAGCATTGCAGTGTTGTGGAATGAGAGAAACCTCTGTTTTGAGTGACCTCCAGAGTCATATTTACAAACTTGGTGGTTAAGGCACCAAATTTGGCTATGACATTGAACTTGGTGAACACAAAGGAAGATTGTCCTGGCTGTTGTGTTGGGAAGCCCAAGGGGCATGGCTGTAGGTGGCATTCACAAGTTGTTTGTGCTGGGTGCTTGTCCACTGTGAGAAGAGACGTGTTTCTGACCAGCATTTGCTTGCTGTTGGAAAATGTGTACAAGTGGCTCTGAGTTAGAGCTGAAAAACTCCTCATTCCTTCTGGAGTGGGAAGTATTAGAGATGTTAGAGGAAGTTCTTCCCTGTGAGGGTGCCGAGGTGCTGGCACAGGGTGCCCAGAGAAGCTGTGGCTGCCTCATCCCTGGCAGTGTTCAAGGCCAGGTTGGACACAGGGGCTTGGAGCAACGTGTTCTAGTGGAAGGTGTCCCTGCCTGTGGCAGGGGGTTGGGGCTGGAGGAGCTTTAAGGTCCCTTCCAACCCAAACCATTCCATGAGTCTATGATCTGCATGCAGAGCTTGAGACTATGGTAGATACAATCTTTGCTGCTGATGACTCTTCTTCCTTAGTCTGCCTTAATGAGAGAACGTTCATGTTCACTGTGGGCAACGCGCTCTCTGTCGCTCCCCTCAGCCTGGTTGGGGTTTGGAGCATGTCAGGTTCTGTGGAGGTAGACATCAGCATCAGGGTGATCCCAATCTGTTGTCAGGGACACAACCAGCAGCTACAAACAAGCTTATCAGAGAAACACTAGTCCCAAATATTTATAAGTACCAGAGTTCTTTCCAGGCTAGAAGGAGATACCGTTGTCAACCCTCCTCCCTGGGTCACAGCATTCCCTTTTCCACATAAACTTCTTGGTCTGTTTTCCACTGGTGAGTGTCCTGCAGAGATTTGCTTGCCCAGCCTTGCACTTCCATGAGCTGCTGAAGAGAGATGGAGTTCCATGCCCCTTCAGTGGTCAGCTCCCCTCAGGGCTTCACCACGTTGGAATCCTTGTGTCATGGAAAGTTTTAGTGGCTGAATTTAAGGAATTTATCTTTGAGCAATTGAAGTCTCATGAGCTCTGGTTTCCTGTGTGGGAAGTCATCTTCTAATGACATTTTTGGCAGCTCAGTTTGGTTCTCCACTGTCTCATCCATCCCCTGCAGCTTCTCTCAGGTATATTTTTGTACTTGCAGTATTTCTTTTTAAGAGCATGTCAGCCCTTCAGGAAGAGACATGTTTTGATCTCATTATTCCTTATTTTTAATGTATTTTTTCCAAGAGCACACAAAAAATAGCTACAGAAATAGGAGGTTGGTCTCCAAATCTCTGTCACATCTTAATTACCAGCCTGTGATTATACGAGCATTATAAATTCCTCAGCAGCTGGTGAGAGGATTCCAGCTCAGTCATCCTGAGCTTTCCTTCCATTTCAGTAGGCTTGCTCTCTGAAAGAAGGAGGAGAAATCAGGCTTGAGACTGGATCTGGGTAAGGAAGAGGTGGGTGAGAAAGATCATTCACACACAAGCTTGTCTCTGCTTTAGAAGGCAAAAACTAAAGATGTTCACAGCAGTCACTTCTCCAGTTAGAGATACGGGTCTTCAAAATACAAATGTAGAAGGTTGGGAGGGTTTGAGTTAGCAGGATTTTCCTTTGTCACGATTTGAGCTTCTGTTTTGTTGTGGGGAGATGTCAGTGGAGATGTTGCCCCTTGGGTGTGGAAATCTGACATCCAGTGTGTAACCAAGAGCAAACTAGAATCACAGATTCAGGCAGGTTTGAGCTGAGAGGACCTTAAAGCTCCTTGAAGGTACCTTCCAGGCCAGGCTGCTGCCTGGTGCTACATACTGGTCCTGAGTCTCTAGTTTGCACCAAGACGAGTGGTTTGCTTCTGGCTTGTTGCTCACAGTGGTCAGCTTGACTTTCTGGACCCTCTAAACTTGTGAAGTTTGGGCCAAATGTGCTTCGCATTTGCACCCTTCTGCTGCTTGTTCCCTGTGTTTGTCCACAGGAGAGTGCCCAGCAGAGGGAGTTGTGAAGGGAGGTGAAATGTCTGGGGAATTCTTAGGCTGGATTTTGCTGCAGGAATGGGAATGCCTTTCTTGAGGAGCTGTCGTGCCTGTGTGTACTTGCTGTCATGTCGATTTATAGGAAGCAGCCTCCAGGATATGCACACTGCCTTTTAATTCCAGTTTATTTTCCATTCTTACTTCTTTATGGGCTTTTTGTGCCCTGTGCTGGGAGAGGAGGAGGAATATTTTTGTTCCCCATTGGAATTTAAGCCCCATTAAGTGCCACTTTCCCATGACCATGAACTCTCCCCACAGTGATGCAGAGTGCATGGTTATCGACTCGCTGGCCATCACCGACATCGGCACGACAAAAGCATCCAAACCCCGGAACAGCGTGGCCCAGCACGTGGAGGAGCACCAGAACACAGCTGCCATGGTCACAGTGGTCACAGAAACAGCTACAAAAGACAGGTGAGATGCTCAGAACTCTGCTCTGTCACCCTGTCACAGGGAATTGCTTTCACCGTGTCGCTGAATGCTGTTACTCTGCCATTAGTGTATGGTCACAGTCACACAAGTAGTAACTCGGAGTGTCTTGGAGTGTATTCCACTGCATGTAGTGAAGGGTTATCACTGTGGTGTATTGCACTAATGTTTCAGTAACCCAGAAGTCAAATCATTTTTTATTAAGAGTAGTGGACATCTTAATTCTTACTCATGGAGATCAAGTACTACTGAGGGTACTCAGTCCCACTGTCCCTGTCACAACAAAGATGTTGAACAGGATCGGTCCCAACACTGAGCGGGAAGTTGCAGATCCATGTGTGCAGCACAGCTCTAGCAGCTCCCAGGCTGATGTTGGAGGATGCCTGTTGGAGGTCAGTCAGGTCAAAGCCTTCTGTAGGCTCGTAATCCAGACAGTTGTGATCCAAACTGCTGGTTCAATGGATTAATCAATGTTGTGTTACCAGCAGTCAGAGATGGCTTCTGAGCTCCTGTTTGGATTTTTTAATGTAGCATTTGAATCATAGAGTCAAGGAATGGTTTGGGTTGGAAGGGATCTTCAGATCATCTAGTTCCAACCCCCTGCCATGGGCAGGTACACCTCACAGTAGACTACGTCACCCAGGGCTCGTCCAGCCTGGCCTTGAGCGCTGCCAGGGATGGAGCATTCACCTCTTCCTCGGGCAACCCATTCCAGTGCCTCACCACCCTCGCAGGGAAGAACTTCTTCCTTATATCTAACCTGTACTTCCCCTGTTTCAGTTTGAATCCGTTACCCGTTATCTTGTCACTACACTCCCTCTTGAAGAGTCCCTCCCCAGCATCCCTATAGGCCCCTTCAGATACTGGAAGGCTGCTATGAGGTCTCCACGCAGCCTTCTCTTCTCCAGGCTGAACAGCCCCTATGTTCTCAGCTTGTCATACGGGAGCTGCTCCAGCCCCTGAGCACCCTCATGGCCTCCTCTGGACTTGCTCGAACAGCTCCATGTCCTTCTGTGCTTGCTCCATTTTGTAAGGGTCTTGGAGGAGGTTCTCCTTAGGAAGCTAATAATTTTTCAGCAGGCAGAAGAAGCAAAAATAAGAGGAAGGATGGCTCAGATACTGCTGAAGAGGAAAGTTTCCATCCAGGATGACAGTAAGCTTGAGGAGTGGGTATGTTCCTGTAGTTACGTTACTCTAACACTACTCTTTGGGTTTCTGTTTAGGAAAGAAGACGTCTTGCCCTGTGCTGAAGCCACATTAAATGGCCCTGCTTGATGAAACCGATGCAATGGGACGTGTGTGACCCAGGCCAGGCTGCTACCTGGTGATGCAATTTGTCAATTTATTATTTTTTTGTTTTCTTTTTAATTTTATTTTTTAATAAATGCTGCATTGATGAGAGAGCTGGCATTCAGGACCAGAGCCGCAGTTCCAACACCAACTATCTGTTCTGAAAGACACTTGCATTGTCTAAATGTAGCATTGAATCAGTTAGTCATCACAGGAATGATGGGGTTCTTCCCAAGCAAGCCTTCTGCCTAATTTGAGTTCCTTGTCCCCTCTCTCCCTCGGTTTTGTTTTGTATTTGGGGTTCAGTCCTATTTTCTTAGTGTTATTGCACACAGTATTCAGCTTCTCTTCGGAAAGGTAGCAGGTCTAACGCTGGGACTTGGACAGTGCACAAGAGTCCCGCAGTCGTGTGACCAAAGTTCCTGATGGAGCTGTCTTTGGGCAGCATTTGCACCGCTTTTGTATAGCAATAAAGCCTTATCAGAAACATTTCATAGGAGGAAAAGATGCAAACACTTTAAATGGGATGAAGCAGGGAGGGATTTGATTATACACCTTTGTGGGGTGGGAGGGAAGCCGTTGACGTTGTCCCAAGCCAGAGGCCGAGTGGCTGACTTGCTGTAACGCTGAACTGTCTGGAGAAATGGGAAGTGGCTGCATTCCAGGGAATGCTGCATTCCAGGGAATGCTCAGTGCTCTCTCCTCTGGAGATGGGGCAGTTCACAGCAGGATCATGGTCCTCTTGGCAATTGGTCTCTTCAGTCCAAGCCACCAAAACTCAACTTCCTGGATGTCATCCTCCATTGGCTGGAGAGTATGCGAAGGAGGGAGCTGTGGTTTGCCAGCTGAGAGGAGAGCTGCCCCCCTGGACTGCTGCTGTGCAGGACCGAGAGCAGATATGGCACAACCAGGTTATCAGGTGTTTGCTGGCTTTTTGGAGACTTAATGTATTTTCAAATGATTATGGAAATCCTTTTCTGTTTGTTTTGTTCTGTTTTTAAAGTTTTTAATGGATGCAGGAACAGCAACACTTTTGCACTTTGTACCTAGTGACAACATTGGAGAGTGACATGGCCCCAGCACAGGACTTCTGCTGTTACTCCCCAGGTAGTTGGTCGTGGAGAAGCTTGGGTAGGCAGCACACATGCCGCTGCCTGGGGGGTGCTAGAGTGAAACAGGCTGGAGCAATGGACTGCACTTCACACTGCCTGGGAGCAAGGTCAGTTCAAGGTGTGTACTTGACCCTGGAACACAGGATCTTCTGCGTAGGCTGAAGGACCTACTCCTATAAAGACTGTCCTGGTTTCAGCCACAGCTCTGCACCAAGTGGTGCCAGCCTCTGCGTTGAGCCTCTTCCCAGTCCGGATTTGTGCGCATCGACCATAGGGGTGTAGGTGTTGGGCCACTTGTGGAAGCAGGCTCGGGCTGGAAGCAGCACGTCACCACGACCAGAGCTCTCGTGCTTGTTCTCTTGCCCCTGTAGTCTAGATACAGAGGTGGGCCTGCCTTTGTGTGTGAGCTGTGTGCTGAAACCCTCCTGTCAATTGCTAAAACGCCGCTTACTTCATTAGTCCAAGACCTATGCTGGAAAATCATTCACTTTGGAATAAAAGCATGAAGCTTGACACATAGGTAGCCAAATAGCTTCTTTTACAGATATATTCTCACTTGTGCATAATGAGGGACTTTCCCTGTGAGTACCTCACTCAGATCTGTTGTATGAGCAAAGGCACCCTAGCCAAATTCCAGTCTTTGTAAGAAGAATCCTTTATTTTTACCTGTGATTTGTATGTAGTGCATCTGAACTCCTGTGAGAGGTGAGCTGGGGTGGTAGGGAGTGAGGAGAGCAGGTATTCACTGTCAGTGTGTTCTGCTGGATCAGTGTCCACTGGCGCCGTACCCACAGCTCTCCTCTGTGTGCCCTGAGACAGCTTGTGTTCATTGTTGCTCTGAGGAAAGGTTGAGGAATTGCTTTGCTGGAACAGCACAGTCGGAGGTCGCAGCGCAGGGGCAGGATGAGGCTGTGGTGTGCTGGGCACTGGGGCCACTGTGTGCTGCTGACAGAGCTGGGTTTGTCCCAGCTGCAGTTCTTTGGGAAGCAGGTGCTTTCCTGGCACAACACACTTGTTCTGGAAGTCTCCTCACTCCTTGTCACTTCAGTTAAATAATGCAAACTTCTATTGAACTGAGAGGGAAATGAATCCCTCACTTTCTGCTTTGGTTAGTCTGCTTTTTGGAGCCCAGCCCCACTCTTAGCCAGGATTATCAGGAAGGATGAGTGGGGCTGAGTTCCCACCTGGGCACACAGCAAAGTCTTAATTTTCAGAGGATTGGTGCTAGAGGTTTTTCTGAAAATCAGTTTCTCTTTGGGCATTCTTGAAACACCCAAACCTGCTACTATGAAACCTGAAACATCATTCATGGAGTGCAGCATCAGCGCAGCTGGTTGAAGACCATGGTTGGGCTTTAGGCCCATTCAAGTACCAGGTGATGGCAATAGTTCTCTTCCAGTCTGTTCTTGATCATGGTGCTTGTAGGTTCCACCATGCTACAATTATGACCGAGTCCATTTAGAAGCAGGAGATGAAGGGAAATGTCTATGGCAGGCACAACTGAGATCATCATTCTGGCTTGATGTGTTTTCCATCCCTTGTTAAGCAGATAAATGATCTTTGTGTTGGGTTATGTGGTAGACAGGGGTCACATCCAGCTCCTCAAGCTGTGCTGGCTGATCCTGCAGGACTTGGGGTCAGCTGTACCTGCTGGATCTGGTGCTGCTGGTTTGGGGAGCAGTAACCTCTGCCTGGAAAGTGCCGCGGCAGCAATAACACCCTGAAGTGTTCAGAGATACCCAAGGATGTGTCTGTCTGTGCCTTTCATTGTGCATCCTGAACCTGTCATTTGTCAGCTTTTGGCTTTGAGTCTGTAAAGTTCAACAGAAGCTTTAATAACCCATTTGAACATATCCAGTGAGCAGTTCCAAACCCAAGTTACTTACTGGGGAACTCATTATCTTGGTTTATTAATTTGATTGCTCATGTCCAGTTACTTTTGTGACAAGGTGTTTTAGTGGTAGTTAGATGTGTGCACAAGCTCTCTTGCTTTTGTGGCGGTGAATGATTCCTTCTCTCCTGGGATTTAAGCTCTGGATTATACCTCATTGCTTCTGTAGGATTGTTCTTCACACCAGCCAAAAGGCTGATCTGGGGAACGTTCCTCATGCTCGGTGTGGTGGCGTTTGCAGTTTGGATCACATCCTGAATCGGGATGGTTTCCTTGCCCGGCTCAGATGATGTTATAGGAAAACCATGCAAAAATTCCTTTTCAAGCCTGAGCTTCTCATCTGTCTGGAGTCACAGTGGATATAGATTCACTTAACCCTTTAAACCCCTTGGCTTGCTTAGCTGCTTGGTCAGAAAGCAGTGAAGACCAAACAGGTTCCATGCAGCACTGTCCTTCCTCCCTTCTGTGCAGTATTTTGAATCTGTCCATATCAATAGGGTATATATAATTTTAGGTTTGACTCTGTATACTGATGAGTGTGTATATAGATATATATTTGCAATATGTATTATTTCATGTATATTTATACACACACAGCTGGATATTGTGAGAAACCTGGTGAAGCAGATACTCAGAGCACAATGAGCCTTTTACATCCATGTACAGCTGTATGGTCAATGACAGCCTCGTCGTACGAGACCAAAACCAGTGAGGCATTATTGTACCGAGGGGAAATGCTGCTGAAACATTGTATTTCAGTGCTGTTACCCAGCTGGGCATTGCAGTGGTGGGTTACAGGAGAGCAGTGGCTTGTGCAGTCATCCCCCAAGGTTTAGGATCATGATTTCTGTTGCTTACTACAGGCATTGAATGCTGCAGGGACAACTGTGCTGTGGGTAGGGGAGATGTGGACCTGGGTTCATGGGTTTCAGTTCCCTCAGTGTCCCAAAGAGGTGAGGTCCTCTCTAAAGATGTATCCAACAGCTTCAAATGAAGGTTTAGGTAGGATAGTCACATGAAGGAACCTGATTGTTGTTTACTCACCAGTTTCACCAGTTATACAACAAATTTTTCCTACTCACAAATATGTATTGCTGCTTCTCTTGAGTCATAACTGTTATGGGAGACAAAATCCCACTTCATCTGGAAAAATACATCATAAGCAAAGTTTAATACAAATTTTGTGAGCATCCTAAGGCTTTCGCAGAGTCCCAGCCTGGTTTGTGTTGGAAGGGACCCTAAAGCTCGTTCAGTTCCAACCCCCTCCCATGGGCAGGGACACCTTCCCCTAGAGCAGGTTGCTCCAAGCCCCTGTGTCCAACCTGGCTTTGAACACTGCCAGGGATGGGGCAGCCACAGCTTCTCTGGGCACCCTGTGCCAGTGCCTCAGCACCCTCCCAGGGAAGAGCTTCTGCCTGATTGCTCATCCAGGGACTTTGCTGCCCATATTGCTTTTTAGAGCTGCAGAATGGAAAACAAGTGAGTGCACACAATTTAAACGAAGGATTTAAAATGACCACAGCAACCCCCCCACATTAGTTCACTGAACATCTGTTCCAACAGGCTCGGGCATCCCAGTTTGCCCATGGAAAAGATTTGGGGGAGGCGCACTGTGGAAGCGGTTGGAAACTGAGGGACATTCCTAAGTAATGTATCTGAGGGAAAAAAATAAGATCTGGGATCCAGAAATCAGCCATTGGGCTGTAACTGAATCATGATTTATCAGTGACATCACTTCGAGCACCTCTCAGTGCCATCACTAAAGGTTTACACCACACTTAGCTCCTTACTCAGCCTCAGCGCCTTGGTTTCCCTCCTGCCCCATTGGAGCTTTGCCTGGGTGTAGAGCCCAGGACTCTGCAGCCTATTGTTGGGCTTTGGAGTTTCACACCTGTTCCTTTGCTCTTCTCTTTTCCCCCCTTACCCATCTTCTGTTTTATTTTTGTCAGCATTGACTCATAAGGTTTCTTTTCTCAGACCTTCCGTTGTGCTGAGCTCTGTGTTACTGCAGGAAGAGCCTTGCTTGCTTTGGTTCTTTGGTGTATCTGTTGAAGGAAACAGCTGCCACATGGCAGAGTACGTCATTTCTGCCAACATTGCAAGTTGGCTGTCGGGGGGGGAGAGTCACAACAAGCTCTTGCATGTACTCAGACCATGCAGTTAGGTGCCCCCTGAGACTTCATGGGAGAGGAAGGTCCTGGCTGCCAGATTGATGATACTTGATAAATAAGATCATTTGATACTTTGCAGTGTAATACTGGGGGTTTTGATGCCAGACAGCAGCTCATCCTGCACTTTTTGGTCATTTAAAGAACAGGTTTTATTCTCCTCTTTCTCTTCCCTAGCAACGATCTCGCCCTGAATCATGTTCAGAAATGACAAGTGACTGTGTTGTTACAAGAGGTTTTGGCGTCATTAGACAAGAGACAAAATGAAAGCTGTTGTCGCAATAACATGTTGATGTCCTTTGGTTTGTCGGGGTTTCTTTGGCATCAGTTCTTTCTGAAATCCTCTCTGCCACGTTCTTTCTCTTTCCTAAAGCATCTGCATCCCCAGCCGCGATCTCTCACAAGGCAGGTGAAATGCACTGCATGCTCTTGCCAACCCCAGCTTGAAAACAACATTTCAGATGCTTCTCCCTGAAATTCAGTTTCTTAATCTTATCCCATCTCCTTGGTGTTAGGGGAGAGCATTCCATAGGGGAAAGCACTGAGGAGGGTGTGCGGTACAGTGCAGGTTCTTGATTCGGGAATGTGGCTCTTGGCTTCTCTGGTTTGGACACCACAGGCAGCCAAACAGCTTGTTGTGAGGAGATCTGTTGTGTGGGATGGGGGCTTCACCTCAGAAAGAGCTGAAGGAAGATGGGGAGTTGTACCATCTGCCTTCACAACATCATGTTGTTTACTACGCTTTGGCTAAACTAGGACGCGTTGCAGCACTGCACACAGTGCTCAGCAGCCTCATGACTGCACTTGTGATGCTGCCCACTTCCGAGGGGGTGTGAAGAAGCTGTTGCTGTCATTACAGAGTGCATTTGCCGCTGCTCTTAGCTTCTGCTCCTTAATACATACGGTGCTACCTCTGCTTGCTTGTCTAGTCTTGTCCTAGTTTGCATGGTTTCCTTAATCAGAGTGTGAAAGGGTTGTTACTCAAACCGGCATCATAGAACCATCCCAGAATGGTTTTGGGTTGGAAGGGACCTTAAAGCTCCTCCAGTTCCAGCCCCCTGCTATGGGCAGGGACACCTTCCCCTAGAGCAGGTTGCTCCAAGCCCCTGTGTCCAACCTGGCCTTGAACACTGCCAGGGA
>JANRGW010008650.1:0-14366 GCA_024733675.1 Psilopsiagon aymara | reverse complement strand
GACTGCTCTGTAGTTCCCCAGCTCATCCATTTTCCCCTTCTTGAAAATGAGGATTATATTTCCCTTTTTCCAGTCATCAGGAACTTCACCTGACTGCCATGATTTTTGAAATATGATGGACAAATTCATTTAAATTCTTTTAGAGTGCTTTAAAAACAAACCAGAACAAACCTTTCAATGAACCACCCCACTTTTCTAGAAATCATGGAGATATGTTGCATTTATCTTTGATAACAGGTGATGAAGATGATGATAATTTTGACAGCCCACAGTTCTGGAAGTGTAGATACCCTGATTAGGACCTACCTCTCAAAAGAGAGTGATTTAAAAGGTTAACTTCCTTAGTAAGTTATTCGAATATCAAGCCACATCTGACTTGCCAATACAGGATTTGGAAACTATAACATTAAATGAGTTAGGCTCAGCAGTGAAAACAGTAAAGTCAGAGAAGAATTTTTCTGGGAACAAACGTTCACTTAGACTGCATGGAGCTACATAATTCCACCACCTATAGGGATGCTGGGGAGGGACTCTTCATTAGGGACTCTAGTGAGAGGTCAAGGAGTAACAGGTCCAAACTTAAACAGGGGAAATTTAGATTGGATATGAGGAAGAAATTCTTTACTGTAAGGGTGGTGAGGCACTGGAATGGGTTGCCCAGGGAAGCTGTGAATGCTCCATCCCTGGCGGTGTTCAAGGCCAGGCTGGACAGAGCCTTGGGTGCCATAATTTAGTGTGAGGTGTCCCTGCCCATGGGAGGGGGGTTGGAATTAGATGATCTTAAGGTCCTTTCCAACCCTAACTATTATTTGATTCTATGATTGCAGACTACCCTGTCTGATATTTCCACTGTGAATGGATTATTATTTTTTAACTGTAATTCTGTACTAGACTATTATAAAAGCATGAAAAAAATTATACTCAGATGCTAGAACTGTTAAAACAAAAAACCAAACAACCCCAATACTGGTGATTTTTGATTTGTTACAATACGTAAAAAAAAAAAAATAAATAAAAATCTTTCTTGTGGTTTGAAACAGCTTTTTTTATAAACTACTATTTTGCTTTTTCTGGAGGGTAATATTCATTTCTCATGCCTTGAGATACAGATGTGCAAGAAATTTATGATTTTTAATCCAAAATACATCAATAAAAATTGGAGAGTTCCTCTTACTATTTCAAATCTTCAACTGATTAATTTCAATTTTATATCAGGTATGGTGACTGTATGGACACCTATGAGACAATAAAATGCAATCGAAGAGCCTGACTGCACTCACTGCATGGAAAGACTGAAGAGATGTAAAATTTAAGATGCACTAAAGAACAAAATTTCATGTGAACATAAATTAACTTCAGGAGTCCCTGTTGTTTTCTACAACAAATATGTTATTTTTCATAGTCCCTTAATATGATTAAATTTAAAATGCAGGCAGGTACTGCTATTTATGACAGGTTCGCAGATTTCAGAATTTTGGCTGCACTGTGGGCACAACTAAGAAAAATTCTAATTCTGAGAACGTTTCTAAGACTACCCTAATTCTTGCCTTTGGTGGGCTGACACAGGCATGGCAACTGGAGGTTGGGGTCAGTTCTTCACATGTCGTATTTCCTATTCCTTCCTCCTCAGGGGGAGGACTCCTCACACTTTTTCCCTACTCCAGGGTGGGGTCCCTTGCTCAGGACATAGCCCTCCACAAACTTCTCCAATGTGGATCTTTCCCACAGGCAGTTCTTCATGAACTGCTCCAGTGTGGGTCCAGCAGTTCCCCCAGGAACAGACTGCTCCAGTGCGAGTCCCCTGCAGAGTTCTATGAGCAAACCTCCTGCAGCATGGTCTCCTCTCTCCATAGGGCCACAGGTCCTGCCAGAAGATGCAGCCTTCTCATGGGATCACAGTTTCCTTTGGTCATCCCCTTCTCCTGTTCGGGGTCCTCCATGGGCTGCAGGTGGGTATTTGCTCCACCATGGACCTCCATGGGCTGCAGAGGACAGCCTGCCTCACCATGGCCTTCTCCATGGGCTGCAGTAGAATCTCCGCTCGAGCACCTGGAGAACCTCCTCCCCTCATTCTTCACTGACCTTGATGTCTGCAGTGCTGCTTCGCTCACATATTGGCCAGTGGCGACTCCATCTTGGCATTGGCTTTATCAGAGAGTTGAGAAGCATCTAGTAGCTTCTCACAGAAGCCACCCGTTCTTGCCATGCAAACCAAATACACTCCCATTTAGCCCCGGGAAAACTCAAAGACCTAACATTCTTCCACCACCATCACCTCTTCCCCCTTAATAATCGCACTCCAACAAAGTTTATGGGCTCAGCATTCTCTCAGTGGCACAATATTGCTCTCATTATGAAACAGGACCTTCTAGATAAGTGTATTCAAGACAAGATCTTTTTGTTTATTTTCTCCTACTACAGCTGTTCCAGTTTTTTTAGAAATACTGACAGCTATCATATATACAAAAGACAGAAAACAGCCAGTCTGCTCCCACCTTGCAAAACAATCTTGATTTTTCAAGCATTTATGTTTGACAAGAACAAAAAACATTAATTGGTCTAAAACTCAGGAGGATGAAAAACAAAGTGTCGAGTTTTCAACAATAAAAGATAATGCTCTGAAAAAAACAACACATTTCATTTGAGCATACTGCTCTGAGGTTTTTTTAATTTGAACTTAGAGAACTGAGAACTAGTCACACACTTTATTTTCAGCATATATGCAGGCTAAAATCTCTCTCCAGTAGACGAAGGCATAGATTTACAAATACTGAGATTATACAGGAGCTAGATTCTTAACTGCAAAGCTGCATATATTCTGCGTTTTGCAAAGGTGATTTGCTGTTTCCTTTTGCCATAGGGAAAAGAGACAAAGGTTCCCAGCTGAAGCTTCTGCTATTGAGAAGGCTTCCCAAGAAACAGATATAGCTTACGTTTTTTTTTCCCCTCTGTTCAAACTGACTAAAAAGTGGTTTCTGAAGGAAACAGGTTAGTTCATTGTGACTCCTGTCAAAACACACGATAACAAACTATACAGAACTAACAAACTTTTTTTACATTATTTGGTGAGTTGAATACTTTGATGTTCCTATAATGAATGTCAGCCAAGCCACAAAGCACCATGTTTGGGTTTTAAGGTTGTCTGACCTGTTTCAATGCAATAATTTATTTCTCTTAAACTATGCCTAACACAAAGAAACAAAGGAAAGTGGAATAGTATATGTCTAGCAGATGAACAGGGAAGAACTGTTTCTTTATACAAACCTGTAAATTACTGAAAATATATTTGATACTGACCTTCAGCACTAGTATCTTAGTCTTGCTCCCCTAATTAAAAAAGCATGATTCACTGATGATTCGATAGTAACTACTATCTAGTATATATAGTATATTATGTAGTAACTACTATATATATACTACTATATATATCTAGTATATATAGTATAGTATACAGTAACTACTATACAATTCGATAGTAACTATTTTCCAGTAGTTAAGTGAGGGCTATGGCAACAAAGTTGTTTTTTCAAACAAGTCATTTATTATCATTTGAAATTATACCTATATTTGCATGAAGCCTCTGGTTCTGGAAATTGCCACTAAAACTTTACAAGCTAACTGCATGGAAATGATAACTCCAGCATATCACCTTAGGTATTATAGATTCACTTGTAAATACTTAACACTGCCATGTGAATCAAAACGTAGGGTAACAATCAACAGGGACATCTAACAAATCTTATTTTTCTTGAATTTTTAAGTGTCTGCCTCGTATACTCATGAATATAGCTCAGCTATGATTAGGCTTCTCAAACATGGACTTCTATATTATCTTGTAAATCAAAGTATATTTGCCATAAAAATACTCTTTAATAAAAGATTCTTTAATCAGAAGAGAAGAAAAAAAAAAAGACTCTAATAAAACACAAAATCTACCCTTCTAGGTAGATTAAAGCTAATGCTGTCATGTCTACCAGAGCAGCCATTACTGTTTGAGACCTGTAGTTAGTTAAAACTTGCCATTTAGAGACTACTATGAACCCTTTTTCCATGAGCACTTCTCCACTTTTCTAGTCCCAACTTGCAAAAAGCAGTAATACCTGTTTAGCATTATAGAAGTGATTTAAAATAGCATTTTAATTGCTTTCAAGTTCTATAATACATGTATACAGTTGGACTTTATGATAGCATGCTGTGGATAATAAACCAGCTCATGGTCAAAGCAACTCAGAGTGTTCTAACCCCCTAAGGTATATCCCAAAGCATTCTACTCAAGTTTTGAATAATCAATGCAGAATTTCTGAATAATTTATCTTTTCAAAAATTCTTGAATGAAGTTTTCTGCCTCAGAGATTCACATAAATTTTCAAAAGAGAGAGCATCCCAAGACATAATATCCCATGTGTGTAAGTCCTGGCAAAGACAACTGAATAGCTACTGTGATAACTGAAACAAAATTTAAGCCCTACCTGAGATAATTCATTAGTGTCCACAAGTCCATTGTTGTCTGAATCAAAATAACGAAACATTTGATCTACAAGAAGTTTCTTAAAAGCCATTTTCTCATAAACAATTTTATCTTCTGATGGTGCAATGTATCTCCGACTCTGTAGATCCAGTAACATGTTCTTCATTTGGGCGTATTCAGTAGGCTTACATTTATCCCCTGGAAAGAGAATACACAATACAAAATTATTTTGAATCTATTTTCTTATTAAGAAAAAATTAAAATTTAATTTAAAGTTAAATTAAAAAAAAAATAAACTAGGTAAGGAATTTCTTCTGTACTAGTTTGATCAATACCATTTCCTTGTCTGGTTTCCAGAATACAGCCAAAAAATTATTGCACTTCTAGATGCTTTCTGTAGACAAAATTTTCTGTGTATGGAAACTAAAGAAAATTTTAACAATTTACAAGCCTGTACTTTTTCATTTAGATCCTTCTGGAAAGGTGCATCTGAAGATTTTTAAAAATACTACCTTTCATAAAATATTTCATATACACTTTCATAAAGTGAATAAAGCAATGCAATATATGGAGCAAAACCTCCTAATATGATACAAAATAATACCTAAGGAATATATTTCATCATAGGATTTGGCTTCAGAAAGTAGAAATTAAACTTGAGGACTCATAAGCTATCTCTAACTTTTCATTTACTGGACATACCAAACTTATTTGAACAAGTAAATGTGGGATTGCCATAAGAAGAGAATTGATATTTTTTTACAAGATTTAGCTTATTCATCATGAAATCTTCTACAAAGCAAAACTGCTATGGCAAATATCCCATATGTACTGATTACAGACACTACTCAAGCTAAGCCAAAACACCATATAAGGTATGCCTAGTTGTTCTGGGTTCAACAGCAGCAGTCATTTTTCTCCTTCTTAGCAGCTGGTGAAGTGCTGCATTTTTGACTTTCGGCCTGGGAACAGAGCTGATAACACCGATGTTTTTAGTTACTGCTGAAATGTTTGGTCTGACCAAGGACTTTCTGAGCCTCATGCTCTGCCAGGGACGAGGGGAAGCTGGAAGGAAGCAGAGACAGGACACCTGACCCAAACTAGCCAAAGAGGTATTCCATACCACAGCACATCACGCCCAGGATGTAAAAACTGGGGGCAGGAACCCGGAAGAGCGGGGTTCACTGCTGGGTTGGGCTTGATATTGGTGGTGAGCAGTTGTATTCTCTTCCATTGTATTTCTCTTATTATTATTATTGATGGTTCCAGCAGTGGGATTGTGTTATACCTTAGTTACTGGACTGTTTGTATCTCAACCGGTGGGAATTAGATTCTTTCAATTCTCCTCCCCATTCCCCCAGGAGCTAGGGGGAAGAAAGAGGGAGGAGTGAGTGATCAAACTGCTTGAGCTAGGCTTAAACCACAGCACTAGTATTCTCTTCTATCAGTTGCTCAACATTTTAAACTGAACAGAGAACAGAGAAACTGTTCAGAAGTTTTTTTGCTTTTATCAAGATAAACTTGGCTTTTCAAAAGAGTTTTGATGAAAGATATAAATGTAGACCAGCAAAAATACATTGTATTTGTTACAAACATATATTTACAGTTAGCTATCACCTAAGTTAATTTCAAGTAATGAATTTAAGGCTAGAGCAATACCCTGATTTGCAAAGAAAGCTACATTCAGGTTTGGGTTTTTTTAGATGCTATGATGAAGTTACCAATATTAACGAGGAACAATTATTTACCTTGATTATTCATCATTTTTTTGTATTTAATGGCATATGCATTATGGTCACTGCACCACTATGTACACTTCTATCACTATTTTGTAAGGTAGAGAGCGAAAAAATTCCTAAATGCTTCTCACTATCCTAGAGACACTCAGACCTAAAAGAGATGTATGCCTATGATAGAAGTTAAATCACGAAGTAGACAAAATATTTTTAGGAACAGACAAAATATTTTTCGGAATCAAATGAACTCTGGCTTTTTTTTTATTTTCTTCTAAAAGCCTTTGCTGTTTAGTGGCTGGCTGACAGCCTGAGCTACACATACTATTTGCATATATGTCCTTACCTGCTAGAGGCATGGAGATTGGAGACATACCATTTGTAAGAGCTGAGTTCTACATGACTGCTTTTAAGGGGTCTAGCACAAAACTACTCAGTAGGAAAACGTGTTTATTCCTTAGCTATTCTGCAGCTGCAGTGAACAAACCTCTCCATCTGAAAGGCTGCAGGCTCCAGGTGGTGGGGAGGGAAGAGAGCACTTAACTTTAACATACTCTAATTCATTTGGGTGAACTCCAAAAGACTGGGCCAGGAAAACAAGTACCATCGTTGTCTCCCCTAGGTAACTTTTCTGGCTGTGGTACCCTCAGAGAGAGACAGTTTGGTTTTACTCTGCTGCAGCTGAAGTCTAACATCATTTTACCTATACTCCTGGCATGAAGGCCAAAAGACAAATCATATTTCTCATATAGTATACTGTTCAGACCTAGCTACCATGTCCAGATTTTACCCCTTGTAAATTGCTTTTAATTAAACAGTTCTCATTCTGCAATTCCAAAAAACACAAAGAGCTGTTTCTGTCTTAGAGATACACAAGTGAAGATGTTTATTTCTCAATAGTACCTGTTAAATCCCAGATTTGACACAGTATTTTTGATGAATCCCTACATGACTGAGTTAGAAAAAAAAGCAAAAAATGATCAAAAAAGTTACACTGACAACTCCTTTTTATTTTTTTGTCCTTGAGGAACAGAGCAATGTCTCTTACTTTAATCAATCAAGAACTGGATAGAGGTTCACCTCTGCAAAGACAATAATGCTAATGTTTATTAGAATATTAAAGATTATTTATTAAATGTGGACAACTTGTGTATGGGTCACACAAAGAACTCAGCATGAGATACTCTATGTACAAAGTAGTGTAAATTTAGAGAAAAAATATGTATCACATGATCATGAAAACCATTGTCATAATTAGTTGCTTCTCCTATTTCTAACTTAAAATAGTTTACAGAAAAAAGTTTTAAAGGAAGTTCAGTTGCAGTCCAGTAAAGACATTTCAATGCACTTTAGACAAGACTTTTACTTGACATCTAAAGCTTAAGGATTGATGAACTAATGTATACTTCCACAATACCTATTCAGAGAGAAAGAGAATACTGACATTTTCTACAGCATTTCTTTTTTGTATATTTCCCATTGCATAGCACTAACTTCTGAAACTAGCACAACAGACATATAAGAGCATGTTTATATTACATGTTTATAAACTACTTTCGCATTTTTCCAGAAGGGGAAAAAAATCATACTGTTCTTTTTAATATACGACATAAATGTTGTCTAATGCAGAGTTACCTGAGGTTGCTATTGCCACAACTGGCTACCTGCATAAAAACTTCATTTATCAATTAAGAAAAGGAAACTGTTAACACTCACACCCTCCACCTTGTAAAGCTACCACACCAATGTCACCAAAATATCTTAAGTTACATGGTATTAGTATATATATATACTTTATACTACCTCATCAACAGAAGAACATAATTTCCTGAGAACATTTTGCTAAGATCTATTATAGAATGTTCTACACTAAGATAACTTGGCATTTTTATTTATCCTGTTCACATGACATCCTTTGGAAATATTTTTAACCTGAAAAGTAGCTCAAACTTCTAAGTATGTTATACTAATTACTAACAGAAAATATTAAATCTCTTTCATATTAATGAAAACAGAATTAAGGTTTGATGATGTTATTTAATCATCTGAAAAGTAGCTTTTTTTATTGACATTGAAACATTAATAACAATGCCACTCTTAAAACCAGCTGCAAGCAAGCTGAATACAGTTCACAAAGCAATTTCATATCTCTACAACCCATCTTCAGTAGATGCTTATTTTATACTCAATGTAAAAGCCTACCCTCTTTATGAGGTTATTTGTACCATCTCTGTAAAATAACAGCTGTAATCTGCTCTCAGTGCATACCTGCTCATCCTGCAGATGAACCTCGCTGAATCACAGTCCCAACCATAATAGTCCATTGGCTTCTAGTGCATGGGTTTTATGCTTGCTAGAGCCCACTACAATTCTTCAGGTGCTTCACTAACTTGTTTGAAAGCTAGTCCACATGATGAAAATACTGCTAACACCTTTCAGAAAAATCTCTGTTGGTGTCATTTATGGTTTGAAATGGATGCTACTTTGTTTCTCACTTGACTTATTAGGTTAGTCTGACCCATAGAAAAGACAGCTTTATCAACTGTAGCTTCACACTCCCTGTAACCACACTAAGCCACAGTTCTCTAATATGAAAGTAGTATTTCTCTATCTTTTTATCGGGGATGGATGTCAAGGTCACTCCGCATAAGCACATGGTTTGTATATATGGGTCGGAGAACAATACTCAGGCATTTAATCACATTGGTAGCACTCTACAGTATTTTTAAATAACTTTATGAAAAAGAAAATATTAAAAATAAAGGCTTAGTTTTCTGTTGCCCTAAAGTTTGAGGGGTTTCAGGTATTGTTTATGACAGATCCTAACAAGTAATGCAAAAATAGCATATATCACTGAAGGCAGCCTTTACACCAAAGACTCCATAGTCTTGGACATAAGGACAAACATGACTAGTGTTGGTCCTCTAATCTCATTTCCATGACTGCCTTTCACTGTAGTATTTAAGGAAATGTAAAGAAGATGTTTAAATCACAAGAATGAAGCTCTGCTTTCAGGAGACCTTCCCCAGGCTGGAGTAGCAGCATAGAAAAAAAACTTAGTTGCTTTATTTATGTTCTAATTTAGAAAGCATTACTTGTGAAATTGTTGTCTCAATGACACACAAATGGTAAATGGGGACTAAGAAAGACAACATTTATGGTGGGGGAAAGTAATTTATGCTTGACATAATTGAGAAAAACAAACTACTGGGAATATATTACTTCTGACAAAACCTACTGAATTCTATATATTATCTACATACGTAAAAGTAACCTACACATTGTGCATAATTTACATAACCTTTTCTGCATTTATGAACTAGGACTACTACATAAATAGTTCACTTCTGGAAAAAAAAGCCAGTAGAAAGCAAGAACAGCAAAACATGCATTTTTTTGGTTTTTTTTTTTTTCTATTTGTTTGGATTTTTTCCTTTGGTTGTTGGTTTGTTCTGGTTTTTGTTGTGTTTTTTTTTTTTTTTTTTTTCTTCATGGAATGTTCCTATTCTACTACACAGAACATTTTATCAAAAAGAATCAACAAAGTAAAACAACATATCAAACAGAAAGCCCCCCCAAACTCTGCTGTTATTTATTTTACAAGTTTTCTGACATCATCTGCACAATCCTAAAACATGCCCATCTAAATGTGACAAAACAAACACACTAAAATTGGAGTGCAGTTTTCTGGTCCTGTATCTTGTAGTATAGTGGTAGTCCTAAGGCTTACATACTCCAAACTCAAAAATAGTTGAAAACTAGAAACACTTGTCTGTTTCCTTTGATTCGGTACAACAGCTTTGCAGCTATTTCTCTGTTACCTAGGAAACAGCTGAAAGTTAGATTTTCAGTGCTATTGTCCTTCTAAACAGTATTGAATAGATGCTATTTGCCCATAATAGAAAAAAAAGTTGTATTTGACAATTTAAGTCTTACTTAATTTGTGAGAAAAAGATAGATCTCAAAACTAACCAGTTATTTATGAAAACATGGCAAATGAATATACACATTATTCTTAACACCTGTAGAAAAATATGAAAGAATCAACTAAATTTACAGTTTAGGGGGTCACTCTTCCAATTCAGATATAAGGGGTTTGTATTACACAGTTTGTAGAAAAATACTAGTATACATAGAGAAAGAATGAAAGAACCTATCTTTTTAAAAAGACAACAAAACCAATAATTTAAGTTCTGTTCTTAGTTCTTTTACTACTTTCATGGTTAATACAGACATTTTAACTCTTCCTTGCCTTAGGATTTCCGTCTACTTAGCAGTAACAACTCTTATGTCAGAGAGCTATCAAATCAATAATATTTATGGAGTATCTACCTCCATGAAAGTCAGTAGCCACTGTGATACAACTGGATACTGAGACTTTTACGATTTCGAGCTGAGCTGTATCAATATAGTGCAAATACTTTTCACAACGCCATTTTTTCCTTCAAAATTAAAATAACGTTGGCTTGCACAGAAACAGCAACTAGTTTCCACTGGACCATACTACCTATAAACAATCTTAAGTATTCCAAAACTTGATATATACATGAGATTTTAAAAAATGGAACAGACCTGAGAAGCACCAAGCCTAATGTTAATCTTCCACATGCATTTTATACACATTCAAAATAATCTCATTAGACAAAATAATTCACTGCAAAATTACAAATTATACTCCATGGAGCAAAAAGAAATTAATCCAAGATAATATAAATATAGAAAACCACACACATTTATAGACTAATACAAAAAAGAACATACACATTTATGTGCACACACATGCCCCCAGTGACAAGATGAAGTAACTATAGATACAGCTATATCAACTTAATTTCAAACATAATGCAAGAGACAACTTGAAGGTCTTCACCCATTTAGCTCTTTTTTAAGATCTAGTCTCCACAGAGGAAACATGAAAGTTGTAAACTTACTTGTAGCCCTCAGAGACAAAGGAACATTGTAAACCACCAAACTTCTTAGGTTTTATGTGGAAGAAACTTCAGGTTCAGATATTGTTACGCAATAACTTATTTCCCAGTATCAAACTTATTTTCCAAATCTAGAGCTTAATAGTTTGACCCTTATTCGCTGCTCTCCTCACTGAAGCTCTGAAACTACACTTGAATAGAAGACACCTCATTTTTGGTCTATGGTCCAGATGTTGAAGGGGGTAGTGAGGAGAGATCTACACTCTAAACTACAATTTTTTCTAGAAGAACTCTTGGATAAACAGGGATTAACATCAAAACTTTCCCTGTTACAACTATGTTTTAAATAAAAGGTGTGAATTTTCTACCATTTTGTAAAAACATGAGAGTTTAGAGCTGCAAATCTTGGCCAACAACCCAAAACAAACCAAAAAAACAAGCAACCAAACTTACATTTTTCATTTCTTTGGGTATGGTTTTTTTTATTCTTTTTATTATTTAACTTACACAAAATTCAATTAGCACATGGACTGCTTTACATGTTCTGTTATAGGATCCATATTTTTCAATGACTTTTCTACCTAAATTCAGCATTACTGTCAAATTTAGATACTTGGGTGTTAAGGATTTCAGTTCTTCTGTGTAAGTAGGTCTAAGTAGCTACAAGAATCATTAGAAACTTTCAATGCATTGATGTCTATTTATTTGCAATATATAAACTGCCTACTATTCACAGACAGGAAGACAATACTATATTTTAAAGCTGTATCTGTCATTGCCCATAGGCAAATACTTTCAATTGATTATGATAGCTGGTACACAAATTAGAATTGAAGCTAGCCTTTCAAGACTTTATTTCTTACTTATAAAGTGGATCTAATGCTGTCCTTTTCTCAGATACTACCAGTTAAAATGCTCATAACTATTCTGATCTTTCAAAATTATAAATCATAATGCAAAAAACATAATTTTGATTACACATCTGCACAAGCCTTGTGTTTAGTCTTAACTGGTGACATATACACAATAGCTTCTCAGTGCTTAAACAATTTATAGTTCAGGTAAATTATTTAGATTTTTCTTAAAGATATACTGGGTAGGTTCAATACCACTAGAAGCTCAATCAAATATGCATCAAGAAAATAGAAAAATAGATAATATTATTTAATTCTTTTATTTTTCAGGATTATTTAGAACAAATGATATAGGGAGTGAGACAGATTATTCAAGTAAACAGGGAATTAAGAATTAAAATCAGCATTTGGGATAGTGGAGGGAATGAAGACAGACACTTATAATAGTTAATGCAGAGTAGTTAACATGTCACAGATCTCTTGACGTTAGAAAATAAGTCATACAAACTTTCACCTTCAAGATGACATTTAAAAGCTCTAGCAGGTTGACAATAATGCTCAAAGCATCATTTTCCACAGCTGAGAAAACATTGAAATGTGTGGGTTGTTTGGACTACATATTAAGATCACAAACACCATCAGCAGAGTTAGTATGCAAATGGCAAGTCAAAACACTTCTACAAGATTGACCCTGCCTTCAAAGAACTGATAAATCTACACCTCTTTCAATGAGTGGTATCACCTCTTGGAAATCTTAATGCCTCAGATGCTTACCACAGGGTATTCTACCATAAAGAAGAGATGAAAATGGGCACATTTAACAAATATTCTAAATTTTCCAAACAGATATTATTATTCTTTTCCTAACATGCGCTGAAGAAATTCCCCACTTGACAACCTTTTTGTTTTCTTATATCCAGCTCAAAGTTTCAGATCAGTTTTAATTTTTCCCATAAAATAAAAACAAAACAAAACAAAAAAAAAAAAAAAAAAACAAAACACAAAAAAACCCAACCCCCCACACTTCAATTTCACAAGTAAAAATTCATATACAACATTAATAAGAAGATAATCCTGCCTTATTAAAAGAAAAACTGAGAGAGAAAAAGAGAAAAGCAATGAGTCCCAAAGGAACACATTGATAAAAATGAAAGCTGAGACAGGAGTTTAATGCAGAATTTTATTTTCCCCTCTGGTGGTGTTAATCCAACCATTGCTCTTAGTCTTCCTCCCACAGGGCTTACACAGTTTTTGACTTGTGATATCTGGAGTGATACTGTGAAAGCTATGAAACATTACAGGCTTACATTAAAATACCCTGACAGACTAAAAAGTATCCCAAATCCAGTAGGGAAATAATTCTGGGATGTAAGCTTCACCACAAATCTATGCAGAGTTCTGCTTTTACTTCTCAGGTAGTGTGTGTCAGAGGGCTCTCTTATTTTAAAATAGTTACTGAAAGAGATGAAACATGGCTCATAGTAAGTCACAGTTTTCCTTTTCCCATGCCTTCCCAGGGTATTTAGAGGTTTAAGAAAGCGAAATCTCAAGACTGGGTTAAGCCTAACTAAAACCACACTACAGTTAAAATCGACAGCTCTGTCTCTACATTTCTATTTCTTCCCCTCCATCATCTATTCCAATTACTTCCTTTGTTTCACCTTTAGCACAGTTGGCTTCTGGTGCTAATTACAGAAGTCCTTACACTCAGCCTTTTCCTATAGGAAAAATAATTTTATATATATGGAATCAAAATTTTATTGCTATTCAAATGGATATTTTAAGCGCCTATTAGCCCAACTTAATTAGTTCAGAAAAATCTTAACATAGAAAAAATTTACTTTAAAAACCATCCTAGTATCTTCTTGGAACAACTCTTTTGCTTTCCCTTGTAGTTATTCTCTGGGTACTAAAGTTTCAACCTTTTCCTCAGGAAGAGTTAGGTGGGAAAAGTCATAAGGAGTCAAGAGCCTCCTGAGGTCATCATCAGGAAGAATACGAAAGTATGGTGAGAGGGTCTTCCTCCCCAGTCTTGGCATCTGTTTCAATTAGTTTTTATAAGTTTCACTATCAGAACCTGCTTCCTTTGGGTAACAAGGTTAAGTGTGAAAATAGAAAAATAAATCTCACAACCTCAGTTGAAATAAAAAGCTATTATTTGTTTAGCATAAATTATCCACAAGCAGTTTTGAGACAGCTTAAGTCAAACAGGGTAAGCAATAGTCATTTGACCACTAAGCAATTTTTGAAACATGTAAAATCAGCTCAGGCCAAGGCAAAACCAGTTCTGAGCCTCTCTACACTGTCAGGTCAATACAAAGGGGTCTGTGTGTTGGTTTTTTTTTTGTTGGTTTGTTTGGGATATTTTTTTAGCCAGGAGGGG